>JARKIC010001942.1:0-86745 GCA_029378375.1 Mycena olivaceomarginata
TTGATCCCGCTTGAGGATTTCATTGCGCCGTACCGGCAGTCACCTCTCTCAGTCGTGTATATTAAGGGGTACACTGTATGAACCCACCCCGTCCTATGAGTCGAATGCCTACTGATATGTCTGTAGCATCTTGAGTTCACAGTATGAACATACGCGTTTCGTCGCCCACCGGATGCTAACGCTTCTGTAGGCAGCCGAGGATTATTTCCGGTCCGTTTTCCAACGGGAATTAGTAAGTTCAGTCGCCGGATGTTCTAGTTTTCTGTAACTGTGTCCAGGTTGAGCAGTGCACATTCTGCATACGGCGCTCAACTGGCCGATTCGTGGACCTCGTACAGGGCCGAATTTGCATTCCACATTATCCATGGTCAGTGGGGATTCCCTACCCACAACGACTCGAGTCCGTGGATTGTACCAACGATGGAGGCCACCATCATCGACTCTATGACACTCGACCAGTATCACAACATGTGTCATTGGGATCTATCCTGCCATCGAACCTGGATGCCTGCCCGGGCACTCGTGAATCTTGGCGCCGTGATTTGCCGTGATTCCAGCAACGAATCAAATGAATTCATTGAGATTGCCTCCTTGCCAAATGTAGAGCTTGACCTTGATGCATGTTACTGGTGCATGACTGGAAGCGTAGGGGATATCATGAAGGATGGTTGGACCCGGTATTAATCTTATTGTTCATCTCTGCTTCGTGCTTCTAATCTTTGTCCAATCTTTCAGTTTCACCTCTGGGGATGCCGTAGGGACCACCATTTCGCTATGGGTCGAATCTCCGCACACGATCTCCTGGCTCAGTCAAGCAAATTACATATTCCGTCGCCTCGGAATCTCGCGAGACTTCGAGGATTACGGTACCACTTTTACCACGTGTTGATCTCTTGTTCACGATAATGCCCCAAACAGCTGTTTTGGATTCCGTCGCATTTGAACTCGACATTTCCAACATTTCAGTGGATCCGCCAGATGGTTTTCTATTCCTCTGCCCACCCAGAGACTTTCAAAGCGGGACAACGTTACTGAAATGGCCAGACCATTCGGCCTATTGGTCCCTTCATCCATCGGGTGCTGAACCACTCAGTCTGGAAGATGCCGTTAACCTCGGATTTCCCCATGTGGAACTCAACATGACAATCATGGACAGGGAATGGCATTTTAGCAATTCTGTTTACACCGGACTCCGCCAGTTCCATAAGGCCAAGGTTTCGATCCAGACACTCAGGATGTCGCCCGGCATCTTGGGCTGCCGCTGTATCAACTATTGGATGAGGTGCATGGTACTTTTTTCCCGTTGTAAGTTGACCAGACCAAACCTAGCTCTCTGTTTCACTCATGGATTTGACAAGTCGAGGACCTGGACTCTTCTTCGGAAGATTCTGATGAGAACACAGTCTACGCGGAAGACGAACCAGAGCAGAAACGAGCCTCGGCTATCAAAGACCATCGTAAGTGGAACACGGGTTAACCACTGCCACTTAAAATTTGTTATTGATAACTTGTGAATAGTGGTGGATGTTTACTGGCCCGATAAAGAGGACATCTCCGAGCACAAGTCAAGTGATATGACAACATCAGCAGGCGTCGGTCATGGTAAGTGGAATATTGTTGTCCCAAGTCCAATTTGGTGCATAATACACTGCTCTAGAATTCTCAGCCTCTGAATCAACCTGGAGTGGGCAAGAACTTCCGAGACACGGTCCTCATGGAGAATTGGCTGCAGTCTCTGGAGCATTCAAAATCTTAACGTACATCCAGCTCGCACTGATTTCATTCCTCACTTTATCCTGGCTGTACAACCGAATGTGACCATGTGGATTGAATAACATGATCTCTCTATCTACCTCATCCGAAGAAACAGCAAGATCACAGGCGAGAATCCTCTCTCCGTGGTGTTTATAACATCGGAAAGAAGCATCTACCACCGAGTCAGCCTGCTACCGGAGGCGAGTCAGTTGCGAAGAGGGCTTTCCGTGTTCATTACGGCCATGGGAATGGTGCTGGTACTCCCTTTTACTTTTGAACTCGGTATGGTGGAAGACGACATGGTGGTCAGCCAAAGCTGAGCTGCGATCATCATCGCACCACGATCAAAGGCGAAATAACAAGCCGTTCAAGCCGCGGTAACATCGAGATCAAGCTCTTGTCAACAACTTGTCAAGTTCACCTTTCTCGCTCTTTAAACTTTACATTTTACAACTATGGCTCGTAGTCGTGGTTTCGTAAAATGATCCTCCCCTGCAGCGCCGTCCTCTGGATGCCACCGACGAAAATAAAGAGTTAACGTCGAGGTGGATCATCGCACAGAGCCGCTACCGAAGGGAGGAATGGGAAAAGAATGCTACGAAGGAAGTAACTGAACTGTAACGTGGAAAGCACAAGACTTGTGCACTCATGGATACCATGTCTGTGCTTGCTAATGGCGCCAGCAACCTGCATTGAATAGCCATCAGGATATTGGCAGAGCCAAGGAAGTGGAAGACGACAAGGACGGAAGTGCTATATGAAGAGAATGGGTGGAAGAAACAACAAAACTGCTGGTCCTTGCTCTTGCGCTCTCGCATATGCAGACAGACGAAAAGCAGAGGGAAATTGGGAGGTACAAAGCGTGGAAAATCAATGGAGGAGCACGAGACACGACTTCCTCACAGGAAATTCAATCATGTCTGCGAGGATACACACGAGAAAGAAGCCTCGCAGTCATGCAGAGTGGGAAAGGATTCGATGACACACACCGAAGTTAAAGAAGGCACCGCTCCTTCGTTGCCATTTCTTCAATGTCACTGTGTTCCGGGGGGTCGTCTGCACATAAAATGTATGACCCCTGTCTGCACATGTCTGCATATCCAATGTCCGCACATTATGCTGACCACCTCCAGATATGCGGCGGGAGCCGGTACACCCATTTATACTGCAGACATAGTCTCTGTGACAGATGTTGGAGTTATGAGTCACATGCGCGCACTGCCCCTGTGGCGCACTTTGTTACCAGGTCCCCGTCGTTCATTCCTGTGCCCGTACCTGTACCTGACAGACTTAATTTGTACCTTAATTACAGCAAAGTAGTATATATGTAGTGTAGATAGCGAAGAATTCCCCGCGCGTTTGCAACGGGTTCCCTGCTACACTGCTATCCCGGCTGACATCGGAATTCTATGGGGCGTATATTCATTGGATTCCAATGGACTGAGATGGCATCAGCTGATATGGCCGGCATTGATGCATCATTTCCACTGGAAGTTCAGAGGATTTGATGGAAACCAGTGGATTTGCTAAGTTATCCTTTCGGAATCTAATGATTATACAGATCTTCGGAATTCATTGGAAAACATTAGAATTCCGATGGCAGCCGGGATAGACGTGTAATATTGGAGTCTCTGGCCTTGAATTCCAACAACAGATACTCTATATTGATGACGAACAAGTAAGTATCCATTATAGATGCAGACACCTCCTTTGACAGTCGAAGACTTGAGACCGGTTTGACAGGTGATGCTGGCTGACAGATCAAAACACACAGCATTTTGCTAAATCTAGAGTTGATCTAGAGATAACTCCGAAATGCGTGCCACTGAAGCAACTCAAGTACAAGGAGAAAAAATCATTTTGTGTGGTCGTGACAGACCCAATGTATGCCTGATAGATGTTCATAAGATTTCATGAGAGCTTCTGTGAGAAGCAACAGGATTTCGCCGGCCCAACTGACAACCCAAGAACCGGAAACATGGTTAAATGTGGATTCCCGCTACCTTTAGGTAAGGGTTTCTATAGAGAGCCTGATTTTCACAACTTGCAGTAAACATCATTTTTGGTCATTTTCGTTTACATCAGCACTACCCTCTCTGATATCTCCACCAACAAACCTGCAGCAACGTTGATGGCAGTCTATGTTATGTCATTTTTGCTTAGCTACCTCCCGGATATCTTCCGAAGCCTGCCAAATCGCCACGTCATACATAGCAACACCATCTCTTTGGTCTTTCCTTCACCTCGCTTGCTCAATGTCTATTTCTGCACTCTTCTGCAGCTTACCGCTTTCAACATCTTTCCATCCTGGCTCAGAGAAGTCTTCCATCTCGCTAGACTGGGTCTTGGCCTCGGGAATACCTGTCCCCAGATCTACTGCTGGCGGAATTCTCTCTTTTCCCTATGGAAATACAATATGCTCTATGCACATGAGTCTTTCAGGCAGCTCCTCACTGGCTTATGATCTTTTTCTCGGCTGGGATTGGCTGTTCTTCTGTCGAGAAACTTTACCCGGTGCCTCTTTTCAGTTTACCTCTGGTGTCATCCACACTGGCTCCGTTTCAAGTATTATCTCATTCTGCACTTCATCTCTTTCTGAATCCCACGTTGATAGCATTGTCGTCTAACCACCTGCTTCATGACCATCCTCCGGTGACTCCTGATCGTTGGGACAATATGTCACAAGGTATTTGGTTTGCTTGCTATCGAGACTGGTCCCCACTAATTCACACTTCACAGATTCTCGTGGGAATCTGGTGTCCTTGGCCGGCTATCTGATTCCCCTGTGCCATATATCTGGGGCATCCGGCCCTCCGATGATGTTTTGATACAAGTGCCTGATTGTATATTGGCCTCTGAGCCTTCAACATCAACACCTGGATCTTCTATGATGGTGATGTCCTCCGGGTCTGCTATGTCAGCCTCCGGGCCTTCAACCTCTGCCTCCGGGCATGATCTGATGCAAATGACTCCTCTGCACCTTTTGCGTGAAATATTTTGGGACATCATGTATGACGTATTTCATAGTGATCTCTCCACAATTCAATGTTCTCTTGAACTTCATACAATCCCATTTAGCAACCTCAATTTAGTTCAATGTAGGTATGTTCTCCTCCACCATATGGTTAACGGGGCATGCACAGATTACCATGTTGACACAGCCGAATTCCCTCGACTAGACCGTTCAGGCTATTGTGCTATCTGTTGTGCTATTGCATCAGCCACCAATATGTCTATGGTAGAATTAAATTTGTGCTTGAAGCTGATCATACTCAGATGTTCACTGAATGTCTCACACATATGGCCGCTGTTTTGAACATCCATGTCTCTGGTGGTGTGAAATTTACATTTCAGGCTTCATGGTGGAACTACGAAAATATTCAGAGAATCTTTGTTCAATAGACATCAAACATTGATCTTCCGCTACAGTTGCTGAATTGTTCCACTTCTTTGAGAAGCTTCGAAGGTGGCACTGCTATCCATTGCTGCTTTGCATCACATTCAGATTACAGACAAGGCAACAATTGAATTTCTCTGCACCCAAATCATGCAGCACATAATCTCGGGGCTTTGTTCACAAAATTCGGAATCTCATCGTCCCAACTTTGTCTCTGATGGCGATGTATATGTACCTGACTGTGCAGATGTCCATGATGAATAGCGGGTGAATCAAATTGACCCTGCCTTCAGGACTTGAAAGAAAATCCAGTTCTCTGATTCAATATTAAACATATCTCATGTTATGAATTGTCTTTTCATCTTATTCCAGAACCCGAACAACCCGAACAACCCGATCATTGATCAGATCAACTATCTGATCAATCGAACCAGGATACCATTTAGGATCCCTAACGGTTTCGATCGGTTCCCTGACCTTCGGGTTCCCGATCGCCCCTCTATGTTCATATACCCCTTCATTTACTTTGCATTAATCTTGTCCGTTGCCGTTGGACACTGTACCTTAATTTACAACCCCTAGGGACTTTAGTATATAAACTGTAGTTAATTCCCTGTACTTTACACTATTCTAGTCTAAACTCCAGGCTTATTCGTTTGGAACTCTTTGTGCTTCAGTCGCCCCTCGTCACCTCAGAACCCGGAATCTGCTCTGTGCTGACAAAAAGAATAGTGTCTCTACACGGCGTACCCGGACTGGACGTAACACGATGAGCAACAACTATGTGCTCCCCTCGATGGAGAGCTTTGGCGCCCTAATCGGCGAAGAGAGGGAGAGGGACAGCATCCTGCTGCAGGCCCTACAACACGCGGGAGGGCAATTCGGAGTGATGCAGGAGGAACTGGGGAACTTGTGCGGAGAGAATCGTCTGCTCCGCGAGGACAACACCCATTCACAACAACTCTTGCGCAATGCCCTCGTAGCCTTGGGAAAGAGCCTCTATGGGAGGGCCCAGGGAGACTAAACAGGTGAAGACGGCCGTGTCGCCGCCCCTACCCCGTTTAAAGGAGACTCCGAATTGGTGGACTCCTATCTGGCAGAGTGCTGGTTGCACTTCCTGGACAACCCGACGTACGAGAGGGACAGCGCGAAGATCGCCTTCGTCCTGTCCTACATGAAGGAAGGATCGGCAGCGGCATGGGCCAACAACGTTGTGCAGGCCATGCGCAACCCGAGGGGACCCCCAATACCCCGCTGTATCGGAGTTACGAGGTCTTCGAGAAGAACCTCATTGATGCCTTCAAAGGAGGGGCACAGGTGGAAATTGCGCAGGCTAAAATCGAAAAGCTGCACCAGGGTGCGGGAACGGCCACGGAGTACTTCACGCTCCTGGACACATACAACAACACCGCGGGTTACGACGAAACCACACTTATCCATCTCCTCAAGCAGGGGATCCTGAAGCCGGTTCTGCAGTCTGTCTACGGAAAAACCGCACTACCGATCACCTATGCCGACTGGAAGGTGGCGGTCATCAAGCTGCGTCGCGCCTTCCACGTTATGGATGGCGCGCTTCGCGATCGTCCTGTCACGGTGCCTAAAGTGCAACAGAACCAGAACCCGGGGAACTTCTTTCGCAGGAATGAGCAGCGGGCTCCAACGAATCCCCCTGCTGCCGTTGTTTCCGCCCCCGGTCGTCACTGGCGGGGCCCCTAACACAGGGCCCGCGCCTATGGACATAGACCGGGCGGTCAGCAAGAAGCCGGTTCCCCGATGCTACCAGTGCAGAGAAGTCGGGCACATGGCCCGCAACTGCACTACTCGAGGACCCACCAACCCCCAATTCCGAGCTTTGATCTCGGAAATGATGGAAGAACACCTCGGGAAGGAGGATTTTCCCGAAGAATCCGAGTGAAGACTGTGCCCTCGGATTCTCGTATACCCCCCTCACCTGTAACGACTTCGAACAATTCATTCTCTCTTTTGACTATCGAAGAACCCGGTGTGGAGGAAGACACAGTGGAAATGGAAGAAGAGGGAGCGAGGACTCCCTCTGAGATAGAAGAGAGTGAGGGAGCCGTTTCTCCCTCTGACTCTAAGCGAAGGGCAAGAAAACCCTGGAAGCCCGAGTGGGAGAAAGCGGAATGGCGCAGACTCCCCCTCGGAAGCGCGCGATGGGTTGCAACCCGAGCGTGGGCACAAGAATGCAGCCGGTATGGTAACACTTTTGCAAAAACCATGACAAGAAGTGTCACACATTTTGCAAAACGCAGCGGTAACCTTATATGGTAATTGGTGCCTAAAAAAAATGCGCAAAACAAGATTGGAACAGCTGACCTCCGGATAACAATATTATCCGGCATCATTACCATTACACCAAGGAGGTTATAGATGCCCAGGTTGCTTACCCAGTTAGGTCAAGCCTAGGCTTGACCTAACTGGGACTGCTCATACCCAGACCTAGGGCAGGCAAGCTGCCCTAGGTCTTTGAAAATTGTTTTGCACAGTTTATTCAGTGTTTTGATGGGGTAAAAAACCCTAACCAACCCTAACCAAGCTAACCAACCCAAACCCCTAACCAAAGAACTCCAATATACCTGGGAGACAAGGCAGCTAACCCCTAACTCTAACCTTCTAACCCTAACCCTAACCACCCTAACCTTAACCTGGCCCTATGTGGGCCCTACAGGGGTGGTGCAAGGCTTATTCTGTATTTTCCACCCCTATATGGCCTCTCCAAACTCATTGAGAAATATATAGCTATCATAGTGTAGTGGTTAATGTATAGCTCTAATTATGGCCATCATGCAAAGGTTTTTGGTTCGAATCCCACTGGTGACTTTCTATTTACCTTTCCCTATTTGGATGTCCGGTGGCTGTACGCTCACTAGCCAGCGCTTTTGCAAAAGATGTGACAGTCATAACCAGCCTTTTGCAAAACACTTACTTGGTCTAGTGAAGAATGGAAGGCGCGGGAGATCATCGCCAAATGGACTCACCCGGCCAGGAGACAGGAGGTGGACGACGAAATGGTGGAAGAAATCCAAACGGCTTACTTCCCTGACGCTCTGGGCATACTGGATAACTTGAAAGAGCCACCCCAGTATATCCGCGCTACTGGGAATTCCATGATGGTTCCAATGACTCTTGAAGGGCTGAATAACCTTAAAGGTTATACAGTGGTCGGGTTGCTGGGACAGTGGGGCTACCAACAGATTCATGAGCCAACGGTTCGTCGACGACAACGAGATCGAGGTGGAACCCCTCGCAGTAGCGGTTCCGGTTTACAACGCGGACGGGTCCCTCAACAAGGGAGGATGCATCACCCACGTCGCGCGCATGCGCCTCTGAATGCAGGATCATGCCGAAATCTTCTCGTTCGCGGGTAACGGATACCAGAAAGAGCGACGTCATCATCGGGTTCAACTGGTTGAAGCAGCACAACCCGGAGATCGACTGGCAGAAAACAGACCATTCGCTTCTCCAGGTGTCCTGCCGCTTGTAAGCGGGCTCACTTATGGGAAGAATGGGAAGAAGAGGACAATGCCGACGTGGAAGAAGGGGACTGCATCTTTGTCACGAAGATGTATCCCAAAGACATACTGGATTCACGGGATGCCGAACATCTCCGCGCCATGGGTAGCGTGGCTACTAAACTGGCAGCCGCGGCTCATGAAGCAAAGGGGGTGAAGACACTTGAAGAAAGTGTCCCCGCTCATTATCTGGTGGAGTTCCGAGGGTCTTTGAGAAAAGGATTTCGACAAGCTACCCGAGCGACGGAAATGGGACCACGCGATTGAGCTGAAACCTGGTTGCAGAACCCGTGAAAGGGCGAAGCATCCCCTTGTCGGTCCCGGAACAGGCAGAGCTGGACGCGTTCATCAAGGAGCATGTGGAAACCGGACGTATTCGCTCCTCGAAATCGCCGTGGGCCTCTCCCTTCTTTGTGAAGAATAAGGATGGGAAGCTACAACCCGTTCAGGACTATCGGAAGTTGAACTCTCTTACCATCAAGAACCGGTACCCCCTCCTGCTCATCTCCGAGATCATGCACATGCTCCGTAAGGCAACCTGGTTCACTAAATTGGATGTTCAATGGGGATACAACAATATCCGGATTAAGGAAGGGGACGAAGAGAAAGCCACGTTCGTCACAAACCGAGGGTTGTGGGAACTGCTGGTGATGTTCTTCGGTCTTACGAACTCGCCGGGGACCTTTCAGTCCATGATGAACGACATCTTTGCGGACCTTATCACGGAAGGACGGGTCATCGTTTACCTGGACGATATTCTCATCTACTCGGAACACCTGGAAGAACATCGCTCCACGGTTAAGGAGGTTTTGCGGATTCTCCAGGAAAACGAGTTGTTCCTGAAACCTGAGAAATGCGAGTTTGAACAGAGAGAGGTTGAATATCTGGGAGTCATCGTCAGGGATGGGAAAATTCGGATGGACCCTATAAAAGTCGAGGGTGTTCAACAATGGGCAACCCCGAGGAACGTTAAGGACGTACAAAGCTTCCTCGGGTTCCTCAATTTCTACTGACATTTCATCAAAGGACTCAGGGATTACGCGAAGCCGTTAACTCGCCTCACGTGGAAGGACTACAAGTGGAGGTGGGGGGAACTGGAGAAGAATGTGTTCGACCAATTAATATTGGCCGTAACATCGGAACCCATTCTGTATTTCCCAACGGATGAATGGCAGGTTGAGGCGGACTCCTCGGATTACGCAACGGGGGCATGCTTGATGCAGTGCCAGAATGGGGTGTGGATTCCAATTGTGTTTATGTCCAAGGGGCTAAACGACACCGAACGAAACTACGACATCCACGACAAGGAAATGCTGGCAATTATGTGGGCCCTCTACGAGTGGCGACACTATCTGCAGGGGAGTCAATTGAAGTTCGAAATTTGGACGGACCACAAGAATCTGGAATATTTCACCACCACGAAGAAACTCAATAGACGACAAGCCCGTTGGTCGTTGGAGCTCAGCGAATATGACTTCGCACTCATTCATGAACCCGGGAAGCAACATGCGAAAACCGACACGCTTTCGAGGCGAAGCGGTCATGAGAAGGGGGCGCAGGACAATTCGAATCTGGTGCTGCTTCCGGAACAGTACTTCCGGAGGATGGACAGTGAAGAATTTTTGAAAGCCATGTTGGCGGTCTTGGATGACACAGCGGGTGATCAATTCATGGAGGACATCAAGGCTGGGAAAGCTGACTGGGAAGATGTGGTGAAGAAGGCGCTGAAGGAAAAGGCTGAGGGATGGGAAGAGCACGAGGACAGGTTCATAACCCGGCATCGAACCGTATACATGCCTCCAACTGGGGATCTACGACATTGGATTCTACGGGCACACCACGACGATTATATTTCGGGACACCCGGGGCAATTCCGGACAGCGGAACAAGTAACCCAAAACTACTATTGGCCCTCTCTACTGTCAGATGCCAAGCAATACGTTTCGGCGTGCCCCGTGTGCCAGAGGACGAAGCTATTTCCTTCGAAACTCCGAGGACCCCTACACCCTAACGCGGTTCCGGAACGGGTGTGGCAGAACGTCTCGGTGGACCTGATCACCAAGTTACCCATCAGTAACGGGTACAACTCTATCACCGTGATAGTCGATCAACTGGGGAAAGGAATCTGGGTGGTGCCCTGCACCGAGCACTTGGGAGGAGAAGGGATGGCGCATATCTATCGCGACCATGTGTGGAAGGACTTCGGGTTACCCGAGGTGGTGATCAGCGACAGAGGGACGCAGTTCGTGGGACACTTTATGCGGGACCTGTTAAAGCTCCTGGGCATAAAATTGAACGCTTCGACGGCCTACCACCCACAGACCAATGGTCAGACCGAACACGTCAACTAAAACATCAAACAATAACTTCGGGTTTTCACCAACTTCTTGCAAGACGATTGGGTGGACTGGTTGACGCTAGCGGAGTTTAACCACAACGACCAAGTCAGCAAGACAACAGGTTTCAGCCCCTTCTTCGTCACCATGGGATTCCATCCGCGAAAAGGCACTGAACCGCAACTTGAGGTCCTGATCGAAGATGCGACTAAATTTGCAACCCGGATGTCTAAGGTTCGAGAGGAAGCGGGGGCTGCCATGCGGGCAGCACAGGAGACGATGAAGAGGTTCTATGACGCCAAACGACAGGCAGACCCCGACTATAAACCGGGCGATAAGGTGTATCTGTCCGGGGGTCATGAATCGTCTTTTCATCTTATTCCAGAACCCGAACAACCCGATCATTGATCAGATCAACTATCTGATCAATCGAACCAGGATACCGTTTTAGGATCCCTAACGGTTTCGATCGGTTCCCCGACCTTCGGGTTCCCGATCGCCCCTCTATGTTCATATACCCCTTCATTTACTTTGCATTAATCTTGTCCGTTGCCGTTGGACACTGTACCTTAATTTACAACCCCTAGGGACTTTAGTATATAAACTGTAGTTAATTCCCTGTACTTTACACTATTCTAGTCTAAACTCCAGGCTTATTCGTTTGGAACTCTTCGTGCTTCAGTCGCCCTCGTCACCTCAGAACCCGGAATCTGCTCTGTGGTGACATCTCAACCAATGTCGCAAACAAGACTGTAACTTCTCGGTATGATGCTGTTCAGGCTCCAGATCCTTCAACAAACCCAAACACCACTATACCATTCCAAAATATAGTGATAACAGATATTGACTGTCATGCCTCCACGAATAAGCTTCAAGTTGCAGCATTGCGACATTGTCAGGGGAACCCCTGCTCCGGCCCCTTTTCCAGCCGCTTTCGCTCTTCTGGCCGGATCCACTCCGGAAACTTTTCCGTCTGATGCTCCGGACAGTTTTCCGGTCACCACTCCGGATACTCCTGTGCCCATCCATTCGTCCTCCAACCATCTGGGACATCTGTCTGCTCTCGCTGGCACGTGCTATGTGATCAAGCCCGAGATCACTGTAGATACCTCCGGACAGGTGCTACTGGGTAGTTACTGATTAGTATATAAGGTTTCGCTTAGTGTGGGAATCCTCATCCTTTCTTCTCTTTGGATTCCCCTGCTAGGTGCGTAGTATTTCTGCTCCTGTATTCTAGTGCCCATATTTATACTTCGGATTCCCCTGCTAGTTTCTGTGCTCCGCGCCGAGCTTAAGGTTGCCCTTACAGACATGTTAAGAAGAAAGGTGGTGGTTACATTCAAATTCCAGAACTTGCAAACAAGTTTGAGCAAGACGGGCAGTTACTGCCCTTGATATATCCTACCCATTTTCCGTACGGTATTGGGGGACCTAATGAATCAAAACACACTGCTCCGCTATCTCTGAAGCATCACATCAAGCATTTATTGAATCTGTCAGATACCCGGTTTCAAGAGCATCCTTCATTTATACATTTAACATACTGCAGCGGCATCAAATGCTGTTACATACTGGATTGAAGGTCAAACGAGCGAAATTCACCTCCGTTGGTTCGCAATTTGCGAATGTATCTCCCACTGTTGTCAAAGAGGTTTCCGAACGCGTCGCAAAAGGAGAGTCCACCATACCGAGAAACGCGGAAGAGTGCAAAGTTCTCAAGTTGCTCAAGCAGATTGCCATATGTTAGTTTGGGTCGAAGGTGGTTTGAACCCCAATCAAATAAAAAGGTGTGCTCTCAGATCTGATTTATCAGATGTTGATGACTACCAGCCGTTCTCGATGATACAATCTCAAATGCTATACCCAAAGATCCTGATTTGTCTCTCAGTGTACCGTCAGACTCACATCATCCGTGTTCAGTTCGAGGTATCCCGATTCATCAGAAAGAATCCTTTTCGCCGGAGCGACAAAAGGATCTGAGAAATGTTGTGACTCAATGCCAGAGTCATTCCCACTCAAAAACCTGTTTCAAATATTGGCGTGGCCCACCTGGACCGAAGACATGCTGGTTTGATTTACATGAAGATAATTTCCGAGCTGAAGTGCTTTCGACCCTGAAACCGGAGAGCTTACACTAAGCTGTCTGGACAGCCTGGTGAACAATTTCAACTCAACAATTATTGAAGCTATGCGATGCAATACAATACTTCAGGTAGCGGGCCCTGCCGCTTGCCGGCCCTACCCGGTAACCCGCCTTATCCACATCACTCCTTGCCGTCATGCCCGTCATGTCCGTGGTGGGCGAAGTGGTAGCTAATGCCATTACTATGGAAATGAGTAGTGTGGCGCAGCCCCCTGCCGTCTGCCGACTGTGCGGACCAGGGTCGGCAGCTTACTGCAGACCTCACGTCGGCATCGAGTCGACGTCGACACCCACGATCCACACTGATCCGCACCTGATCCGCGTACGTCCACATCGCTGTGCTGACATGGTCCCGGAATGTAGTGTGTAGTCTTCCTTCTAGACCGAGAGCTGTTGCCCAGCAGTGGCGGAGATTTTTGGCTTAGAATCGCAAGTTGGGGGATGGGGGGCAAAAAAGAGATAACGCACTAGACCCAGAAAGTTGGTTGAGAATGGTTGTGTTAGGGGTGGCCTGAGACGCTGGTGACTATGTAAAGATTGAGATTGATAAATCAAAATTCTTTGGGAATCCGCGAGAGTTCAGTAGGTGAAAAATAAATTAGAGAAACGAGTTTACGGTTAGAGGACGGGATTATTGAGGATGGGAATCCGCAAAAGTCTACAGGGCAATCCCAGGAGAAAAGGAGAATTGAAGAAAGGTGTGCTGTGACAACGCTCATACATGTGGCATCAGCGCACTAGGTTTCGCTCCGACTGAGGGATTCGTGTTGTCGGAAAGGAAGGATGCCCTGGTAGGTCCAGCGAAATTCTAGATCGAGGAATAGAAAGTTTCAGATTGAATACCATTGAGACAGAGAGAGCTCACCTAGAGAGCAGATGCAACTTGTCTCTGAGATTGAACTGTGACCAGACGAAGTTTCCTGCAAAACAATGATCAGGATATTTCACCTTAGCCATATGTGTGGTTCATTTGGGTACCCCAATGTACGGGCCAGACATGTAGGCGCCAAGGAACATGTCACCTTGGGATACTTGTGCGAGTTGAGATTTCAAGCAGTGCAATCGAAATCTCCGAGTCACTCGCCCCCACCCCTGGTATCAGGACATTTCGCTGGTCGTCCGACACGCGTGCGCGGCTGTGAATGGTCGGTTATTAGACAGAGAGAATTCCCGCATCGCCACTCCTGGAGAGAGCGACGCCCGCACCGAATCTCGGGCTTCTCGGACATCGAAGCTCAACGTGCTATCGGGCATCTCGGGCATCTCGGGCATCACAAATCTTTAGATTCCAAGACTGCGCTGGAATAAAGCTAGGTCTACTGCGCACGGTATAAATACTGTGCTTGTTCCCGGTATAAGACATATCAATTCTCGACCTGGTGTCTTGCGCTTGAAGCACTTTTATTTTCTTACTCATTCGTCCCATCCGCCCATTTTTCCAATGGCACGCATCATCTTGTCGCTTGTTTCGGTACTGCTTGCATTTGAAGTCATGGCAGGGATGCTGATTGCGCTACTATCACTCGTACATGCAATTTTCAACTGTCTCTTCCAGCGCCACTCACCCGTCGTGGTGAAACTGGTGATGGCCTTTCCAATGAAGCCTGCCTCGACTTGGTCACGCCAGTACAGACCAGTGCCTTCGCTGCTATAAACACACTTGGTGACATCAGCCCTAAGTACGTACCATGCTTCTTCCTGCGAGAGGTCACGGACGAACCTGATGCCCATCCAGCACGGACCTGGGGATTGGCGCGCCGGGGCTACTCAACGCGCTGCTCACACTATTCCACGCCAACAGCCTAGTGGTCCGCTGGCTCTAGGCTTCGTCAACGAAGGGGCTTCGGGGTCCGGCAACACCTCGGTCGCAGATGTCGTCAGCGCCTTGCAGTCCGCGCAGAGTGCGATGTCCGGGTGCGTCCTGTCCGAACGTCTGTGTCTGTGTCCACGTGTATTTAGTGCCCAACAGCGTCACAGCGGGTGCGTTTGGGGAGAATGCAGAGATCAGGAACGCAGAAACGACAGTGAAACTTATGCAGGGCAACCAAAATATCACACAAGCGATATTTCAGGCCCAGAAGGCAGTGGCCGCCAACTGTACCACCGCTTAGGCGTGGTCCGGTTCGCGTCTCGCGGTCCTTCGGTACCGAATTTTCGTAAATACATATGTTTCTAATGCAGTCGTTCTCCCGCCGTTGCCGACATTCCATGGCACTTCCTTCGGGAGAAGAGCCGTCACCGTCTTTGTGAAATCCCGAATCCAACCCGCTCTAGGTCCTATTTTCCGAGCCGGCGCCCTGCGCTGAATTGCCATTCGAGGCCAAGTCAGCAAACAGCATCCTTCATGGTCAGGATGCTTGAAGTTCACGATATACACGAAATGGGATGACTACCAAACGGTTATATATATAGCGAGCGTAGTGTCACTCCGACGTCGGGCTCAGGAACGTCGTTTGAATCAGTGATTTCCCGCCATTTGACACTGAACATGCCGTTCTGTTTCGTTCATGTGGATGGCGGGTTGGCATTTGGGACTCTTACATATATCCTTTTACAACAGACTTCTATTTCCATTCTGCTGATTACCGTTTCGTTTTGACCAAAGGTTCAAGTGACGGTGACACCCAGGTTTTTTTGATGTGTTCAAAAATCGTTAGAATTCAAAAGGAAAATTTTTGGTCATCTCGGTGAGTGAAAATTCCAAAAAATAGTGAACCTTTGGTCGAAACGAAACAGTACGTCGGTGCATGCTTCAATACCGCTGCCGTACCTATACTACGTAGTCCCGGCACTTGCTGGCACCGCCAATCGCCGACGGCATCCGTTCCGGGAAAACGTCCCCGGCGCCACCCGCTCGGGCCCATACGGCGGCACCACCTACAACGAGACGCTCACCGCGTACTACACGCGCCCCGACGCGCAGATCTTCTCGTACCACGGGCTCGGCGGCGCCTTCGCGCAGATTCCCAGCTCCAAGGGCCCCCGGTGATGCTGTCGGGCTACACATAAACCATGCGCTTCCCAAGCATCTGCGGCGGGCGGGCAGGGCGACGTACATCGACGTCCTCACGTATGAGTGCTCCTTGAACAACCAGATCGGGGCGTACGATAGCTGGTACAATGTGCATACCCACGCCTTCCCAGAGATGGCAGCGAGTCTTGGGGTGTCGGTTATCGCAGGGGACTGTCCGGCGCGTACGTGTTATCTGTTTCTGATAATTCGGTGACTTATATGTTGCGCGGTGGCGGCGCCACACAGGCTAGGAAGCAAGGACGGTGATGAAAGAAAGAAATTCTGGGGTAGTACCGGAAGCTGTCTGTGGTAAGGATCGAAAGCCACAAATGATGTAGTTCCCGAATGTATATAACGTTCCTGAGAAAACGCGAAGGGTTTGAACAAACGGTAACATGCGCAAACAGTGGCTTCCTTCGCTGTTCCAATTCTGGAAACAGGTTTCTCATCCGGATTATTCCGAATATTCACCGCTGTACCGGCTCGGTCGTTGATTGAAATATTAAACCCTCTCAATGCCTGCGAAATACATTTCCACCTGATAGTCAAAGGCAACGCATCCACCATCATGTGGTAAAGTAACTCACCAAACCTCAGTGCGGTGCGATGAGCATGGGGATCGAGGGGAAAATTCCGCCTGGCTCGTTTGATCACCCAAGACGGGGTGGTTAAAATGATGGGACTGTGTATCAAGCCAAAAAGAGTCCCTGCCGTGGTTCGAACACGGGACTTCAGGATGATGGGCCAAGAATTGCAATCCTACACTCTACCACTGAGTTACAGAGACTATGTCGGAGTGTCCAATGATAAAATCGAGCTTCACGGAAGATCCAAATCTGGCAGCCGATCATTTTTTATTTTCAGACGATGTCGTGTTCACCACGTCAAAGTCAGGTCAAACGTACGGAAGCCAGAAAATGACCCCATTTTTTCGCTGAGAGCTAGGGATGGTCATAAGGGGCACAGAATAGCCGAATTTTTGGCTCAGATGAAATGGTGGCTGGCCCGGGCGGAAAGGCTTCGGTATAAATGCCTGAGCCCAGTTACTCACCAAATCATTGCATAGATAGTCGATGAATGTGTCGCAGTTGAAGGATCCTTCAACTACCCGCAATGCAATAATTTGCCCAACGAACTATGGTTGCAGCAAGGAACTCTGCTGCCGTTGCTGTTGTGCCGCCGTCCTGCAGAGCTGCAGCAAAAATATCTTCAGCGCCGAGGCCAAGGCGCAACCCTTACATTCACACCCCCTAAAGGAGTATTTTAACCTAGGTCAAGACATGACTGGAGAGTAGATGTTTTGGGATACAAAAAATCAAAAGAAATATTGTTGATGTCTTTCTTTGGTATGAAAGTGGCCCTTAAATAGCGAGCCTCATAGTCACTTTATAATCTTGTAGTATTGGTGGGCTGCAAGAGGGCTGCTGAGACGTCAACTCTCAGGAGCCACTTCCAATGGTGCCTTCAGCTGTGTTGAAACAAAGATATTCAAAAGATTGACAAGGGGCTTTTATGAAAGTCTTTGTTTTAGTGCGGCTGAAAGCATTGCCGAAATAAGTCGTTTCGGTGCGCCTCCTAGCAGTATTGAATACATTCTGTTTCTTTCTCATCTGATTTGACTCTCGAGAGTTAACCTCTCAGCAGCCCTTTTGAACCTCGCCAACGATCAAAGTTTAATATATTCACCATAGGGCCTTTGTTTGTTGCTCTTTCGGGGTGGGTGTCACACCAAAATCAATACATCAAGTATGTTCAATTTTTTTTTTCATCTGCTGATGCATCTACTTTTGGTTACCATCTTGACCTAGGTCAAGATTTTGCTTTTCCCGGTGTGATTTTTATAATACTATGACACTCTAATTAATCAATGGCAGACACATCCGGAAGGAACAGGAACAGGATAAATGCACCTGGCAACAAATTGTGCCGCAAGTACATTAAAAAAGGCAGTGTGCGTACATAGCACTTGAGCCAAGAATAGTAAGGGACACATATAACATGTGAGCCCCCATTCTGATTCCTGTCTCAAGATGCCCCATCAATCCACCCTCAAGGAAATTCGTGTCACCAGCATTGTACAATGCTTGACCCCTGCCCTAACACTTCTCAAGGAGCTGAATGATGCATTTGCGCCGCCATTTATTAAGCCTATTGCAAATACTGTTGAGTCCTTGATTAGCATGGCCCAGGTAAGAAAGCTTGAACATTGGTAATTGAGGGACTTACAGGAAGGCATAGAGTGTGAAACGGAGTAAAAATGAATGTGCTCAGCTGCTGGAGAACATTCATCCAGTCCTGTATGCAATTATCAGTCTTCACCTGAAATCTGAAACAGTTGAATCTCTGGCTCCTGCAATGCTGGACAACATTGGGAGGTTCATGGAGTAGGTTGGATCCAGTGAGGTGATAGTGGCTGATGAAATTTTGCTTCTCTAGAACTCTTCATAAGATATATACATTTCTTGAGGCACAACAGGACGGAAACAAGCTCAAGCACCTGTTTCGTCATAATGAAATGCAGAACCTACTTGAGGGTTGTCAGGCAGGATTAGACGAAGCTGCAGAAGTCTTCAAGGTCTGTTCTAAATTATTATTATTATTATTATTATTTTACAAAAGGTTGATTAATTGTGCTTAGATTACCGCCGGACCTGCAATGACCAGGGAAATTGATGCCATAAAGAAAACCACCCAGCATATGCATGAGGAGTTACTTGAACTCATTCAGACCCAGTCTGATGCTAGTACAACATCGGACAGGTTGTCGGTATGTACACAGTTCATAGCCTGGTCACCCCCAACTCAGTGTGAGGCAGGTTTATCTGGGTCCAAATGACTCCAAACACAGGTATTGTGCACCATCTATTGTGAACTCTTTCTTACACTTTCTTGCAAGTTCAACTTCATTTTCAATGTTACCTTCAAAGCCCAAGATCTTTCATGGTCGTGAATCAGAGGTAGAGAACATTATGAAAATGCTCAACCAGGAGTCACCCAGAATAGCCATTCTCGGAGGAGGTGGAATGGGGAAGACAAGCCTTGCACGAGCGGTCTTACACAATCCAGATACTTCTGGAAAATTTGAAGACATATTTTTTGTCAGTGCAGAACCTGCAACCACCAGCATTGAACTTGCTGCCCTCATTGGACTCCATGTTGGGCTGGATCCAGGAATCGATCTCACACGACCTATTGTTCAGTACTTTTCACGCAAGCCATCTTGTCTGCTGGTTTTGGACAACCTTGAAACAGTGTGGGAACCAATCCAGTCCCGAGGTGGAACTGAAGAATTCCTTGCACTGCTCACAGCATTGAAGCATCTTGCACTCATAGTATGTCCTGCCAGTTGTTTGTTTCTATGTCTCTAACCTCCAGCAGATTACGATGCGAGGAGCAGAGAGACCTGCTAAAGTCCAGTGGACTCACCCATTTTTATTGCCACTCCAACCTCTGTCAGCTGAAGCTGCACAGCAAACCTTTATGGAGATTACAGATAATGTCTATAGAAAGGAGGAGGTGGAGGAAATCCTCCAGTTCACAGATAATATGCCCCTGGCAGTTGACCTCATGGCTCATTTGTCTGACTATGAGGGTCTGTCAAATGTCTTGGCTCGATGGGATGCTGAGAGAACAGCACTGCTCTCTGTGGGCTATGACCGAAAATCCAATTTGGATGCATCCATTCAGCTCTCCCTTTCCAGTCCACGAATCACATTCAATAGCAAGGAATTGTTGAGCCTTCTCTCAATCCTCCCTGATGGACTCTCTGATGCTGAACTGGTACAAAGCAAACTTCCAATTCCCAATATTCTCAGTTGCAAGAGTGTGTTACTCGCCACATCTCTAGTATATCAAGACAGCAACCGGCGACTTAGGTCACTGATGCCTGTGCGAGAACATGTCCAGCAGTTCTTGCCTCCATCCACAGCCCTTGTGCAATGTCTTCGCAAGCTGTTCTATGCACTTTTGGAGCTATACATGAAGTATAATGGAGAGCAGCTGGGGTCTGTGATAAATCAAATAACCCAGAATCTGGCAAATTTCCAAGAGGTCCTGCAACGGGGCCTATATGATAATGCTTCAGATCTCAGGGACACCATCTACAGCATATCAACACTGTCCTCATTCTACAGGATCACTCGACGTGGTGGTTTGGCACTGATGGAGCATATTCATTCCATTGTACCTGGACTGGATGACCACCACCTGAAGATTCAATTCATGACACAAGTTTTGCGTTCATATAACTACTACCCCACCTTTGATAGGGAACAAATTATTACTCAGGGAATGAGTATTCTTGAACTTATCAACAATCCTCTCCTTGAATGTGAGTGTTCTTCCTGCTCTTACCATCAGAATTTAATATGGCCCCATCTCAGCCAAATTCTACAATGCAGTGGGCAGTTATTTGTCTGACTGTAAATATGATTCACCTCAAGCTATGCAATTTCACCAAAGGGCACTGAAATTGGCAGAGGTATCTCCCGACAGCAGCCCCAAGTGTGAGCCCCTGATGGACATTGCTCGGCTCCAATTGCTTGCTGGAGAGTACTGTGCTGCCCAAGTACATGCCAGGGAAGCATGCAGGTTGTCTCAATTGTCTGCAAATTTGTATGATGAAGCAAGAGCACTGTATGTTGAAGCTGAGTGTTTGTCATTCCTAGGTAATTTCAAGCAGAGTGCAGACCAACTACACAGAAGCAGAGTGATACTTGGTATCTGTGGCCTAGCTGATGGGGGCTTACACCATAGCATTGCAATAAATCAAGCAGATATCCATCTGCAGAAGTCGGAATATGCTGAAGCCAGAAAGATTCACCATCAAATAGTTGAAGCCAATTATCCTGAGCAAGATCCCCTTTCCTATGCAATATCAATTCTCAGTATTGCACATATTGCCACACTTTGTGGGGATACCAGGGCTGCATCCCACAATTTAAACCAAGCAAAAATATTTCCAGCACTTATATGGTCCTGGAAAACAATAGCCTCTGTCACATGGTCGAGGCTGATATTCAACTCATAGAAGAAAAGTTTGAGATAGCAAAGGTCAAATTCAAAGAGATCCTTGCTGCCATCTGGGGACAAAACAGTATAGTTGGATTATTTTGCTTAGGAAGACTCGCAGATATCAGAGCCTGGCCAGCTTCTGATTGGTACCTCAAATGGCCGGTGATATACTGTGGATGTGCCTACAAATACAAAGACAAATTGGAGCTCCACAAGGCACTTCTTTTTCTGGGAGATGTGTTCCTTGCCACCAAAGATGATGAAACAGCTACCAATCTCTATATAGTGGCCTTGGAGGGATTCACCCACATGGATGTACATCACAGCCGGGCACAGTGTATGGTACATCTGGGAGACCTAGCAAATGAACAAGGCCATGCCTCACAGGCAATTAGCTTCTGGGCAACAGCCCGCCCACTGTTTGAGCAGTCATTGCAGGCCAAAGATGTGGCTCAAATTGATGTCAGGCTTTCAACTGTGGACAATGCCAGTCAGAAATCCTTACTACAACTCACCACTTTGAGTGCACCAGATCAGTCATTGAGCAGAGAAACATCTGAGAGTCAGGAGGTTGAAACTGCATGTCTTGATGCTTCCTCAGAAGGTATTTTCTCTACATCTGAGACAACTTCATGCTAAAGCCTGTTCTTATGTACTTCTGCCTTGTATTTATGTAACTTAGATATCATGAATTTATTTATTTATATACACTTTCAAAGACAGTTCCATCCCAGCCATCAGCACTGTCAATTTTATATCCCATCCTGACCCCAGTCCATCTCCAGGTCGCTTCTGCCAACTCCAATTTCCTCTGGACCTCCAGTCTGTTGGAGTTCATCTCTGCCTTCAGACTTCATGGGTTTTTATGCAATCAAGGATTACTGAGTGTTTTCCTGTTTATTGTTTAACCATTCAAGCAGCAACCTGTGACTATGCTTTCTCTTTGTCCTTTATGATCCCATTGATATGCTTCCACATATGACTTCTTACTTATTGTCTTAACTTAGCTCTTACTCCTTCTATAATAATAATTGGACTACTCCTATAAAACACTGTAGCTATGCTCATGTACTTCAGTTCAATTATTAATGTTGTAAGGCTCGAGGAGCGCTTACTACCGGGAAAACGTCGTATGCTTGCCCTGGCGGGGATCGAGCGTTATTGAGTGGTAGACCGCTGTCTATACTCTTCAAGAGACTACCAAGAGCCGGATATTCCGTGCTCCTGTACGGTAGGCTCCTTAGAACTCCGGATATCCGTGAGATCTGAGCAGACTGTAGGCCGTAATGACCTGTCGTGATAAGGACGTAAGTGTGGCTTGAAAAGAGTAGATGTAGTAGCAGAGGTTCGCCTAGTGCCTAGTGTGTGTGCCAGGCAAGGCAATATAAGAGCTCGTGCCTCTATCAGGGCCTCAAAAGAGGGCTGGTGAGGCGCTTTGAGCGCGTTGGTGTAGTGGTTTGTGATAAGAGATAAGTAAGATCAGGTGACGACCGTACATGTGACTTGTAGCTAAAGAGTAACTAAAATATGTATATAATCCCTTACAAATGTTGTCTTCGCTGTTTTAACATTCATTCCCTATGCACTTCATCTCTTCCATCTACCCATATTGTGCCTTGGTGTGGGCTGCATTATGCTACACCACTACCTGTCCCTCAGCAGATTGTGCCCTCTGATTCTGTTGTGAAAAAAGGTATGCTTTCCATGACATGTACCAAAGCAGCAGTTAACTAACTGAATAATGTTAGGAACCGATAATTTGTGCATCTGATGTGTTCCAGCTGATCAAGGTTGCATGTGCAGTAGAGGTAGGCCACTCACTGTTCATTCTGTGCCTCATTACATCTAAGGCACCCTAGACAGACATTGATTCCAGGTGACTATGCACAGGCCTGTGTTTAGGTGGCTAGACGGGGCCTGTTCAGGTCTGTGCAGCTCTGAGTAGGTCTGTGCGGGTCTGTTTGGGTCGGAATAGATCAGTGTAGGGTCACCTGTACAGGGCCAATTATCGGAATTGTCCCAACTAAAAACTATAAAATCACTCTGCACTTCCTCTGCGCTCATCAAGGGGCTACGGAAATGGGAATTTTCTATATGTCCCCAAAGTCCATTGAATTCTGATTCAGGAATAAGTTGCCTTAGTGCGAATGGTAAAGTAGCTGTTGAGTTATGAGAGTATACATTATTACTGCATTTCGGAAATTGATAGTGACCCTTCTTCTAAATATGGTAATTTATAACGTGATCTTGCCTTGCCAATGGGCTGGGAAGCTGTACATGATTTCAGTGAAACATCCCAAAAAAAAAAGTTGGACTCTGTTACTAGCCCAAGTTTGCTCAACACTTTCATGCCCTGATGTGAAATTGACTTAAGAGATCTTGAGCAGCTTATAGGCATAGCATGAACAAGAACAATGTATTTGTCATACTAAATACCATTTAAGTAGCTTGAAGTACCATTTCAGGGTCTGAAGCCTTTAGCTAGGCACTGGTTACAAGCCACTCGGTACTTCGGTGGTGGCAGGGGACTCAAATAATGAAGTATTTTGGAAAAGATGGAGGGGAATTGATGTGCATTCATATGTTTATCGCACCAATCCACCAATCCATCGACAGAAATAGGAGCTCACTGACCAGTGCCATACATTCCAAATGGAAAAATAAAGTTAATCAGTATCCTTATAATGATGTAAATAGTATAAGAAAGCTCACAAATGTGAAGGCCATGCACACACTGGATAGTGGACTTTGGGGCTGTGGGTTGCCACATGCTGCCACTTGCCACCAACAAGGCAGAGGGGTCAAATACCACTGGGTGCATGAGCGGGCCTGCAGCAGATGAAGCTGTGCTTGGAACCAATATACTCTGGATTTTCAGTGGTGTAGATAGGTGCATAGGGGAGGAAAGAGCCAGCGATGGTGGTGGTAGTGAAAGACAGAGAAGAAGAAGAACCACCACTGATTGATGGATTGACAACACTTGATGTGCTGTTAGTGAACCATGATGGAGTGATGTCACAACTGTTTGACAGCTCTTTCTTTCTCTCACACCAGGGGCAAAATCCGAGGCATATGAAAATCATATTATGGTTCACATGTTGGCAGATCACAGGAAAAAGGTGTCCATCACCTTTGTTGCGCCTTTGCTTTTTGGGGGTGACACAAAGGAGTCGCTCATTGGGTGTCATCCAATCCTCCTGCTGAGCAAGCTTGAAGACAGATATGTGGCGCTGAGGACTTGTCTGGAAGGCCTTGGTCAACGAGGTCGCTGGGGTCAAGGCTGGAGCTGGGGCTGGGTCCAGGGCAGATGTCAATGTCGAGGTTGAACTGGCAGACAAACCAGGGATATCAAGCACACCAGCGAAGATCCCGTTGAAGTCTTCAGCTGCTCCATTCTCATTGGGGTTCAAACCACCTTCGAGCCAGATTAGCATGTGGCAATGAAGGGTACCACATCCTTGGCTTCCACACACCCATAGTAAGCCTTAACTAAGATAAGAACTCCACCTTCCAGATCTTTATGCCCGGATCATAACCAAGAAGAGCAGAAATAAATGCTTTCATGTACAAATTGAAAAAACCGTGCAGCAACCACAGGATTTTTTTGCCACAAGAACAGATTGGTCTCAATAAATTGGGATGTCTCCCAGAAGCAAACTGTCAATATCAATCTCAGAGCCAGCGAGAAACTTGACAACGGGATTGAACACATCCGCAGGATTAATTGTAAGATAAAAACTTGGGAGCCCTTTTTCAATCATGAGCCCTCTAATTTCGTTTCGCATCGCAACACGGGCTGCAGAAGAACCAGGAACAGATGCAGCCACACCGTTCAGCTGTCTGAGTAAATCTAAGACTTTACGCTGTTGCAGGGTCGGACGGCCGAGGTGCGGAACTATACCACACGAACGGCTGGAAGACTACTCTGCAGTTGGTGATATTTTCGACTTTTAATTTCTTTTACTCCCTCCAATCCATCGACTTTCCAATCTATGAACATACTCCCATTTTACGACTTATTTGAACGTGCTGATTACATTCTTTCCTCCCAACGTGTTACCCAGATTTCGGCTCGTTCGTACTGGGCGCCTAACCGGCGTCTATCGGACTTAGTGTCCGATAGACGGGATTTCGAGATCCACTCGCGCAGACCAAGAACGGCAACACGAACGCGAACATCAAGGCAAGCCCCAGTTGAATACTGGGCATTCACTATCCATTTTCTCTTCGACATCTCCGAGCTGCGAGCTTGGACGTCTTCATTCTTAGATGGATTGTTGGGTTGGTTTTACATTTTATTTTACCTTACATACATATTTCTTTGACAGGAGATCAGGCGGCTTGGTATTTCTGAAGCCCAGGGATTGTAGGTCAGGCTCTCGAGGGTGTCGTTGCGGGCCGACACCGGGACTGTTGGCGGGCAGTCCCCCATTTGCTCTTGATGCCCCTATTTGACCGAGCCATTGCACATATTGCATACCCTGGGTGGAGGGAAAATCTAGTTGTCGGATCTTCTGGATATTGCCTTGACATGGGCCTAGTGTACGCATTTTTGACTAGTAGTGCAGCCCCGGCGGTCTTTGAGAACGGACGCGCCGGGTGATCGATTATGTAAACTTTGTTTGGATGTAAATAAATCACCTCGTTGCTTGCTCTTAACCGCCACACGGGCACTCGTCGGAGCTTCACTTTGCGTCAAAACTCGACAACCTCGCTTCCAAACGTTTCCCCAAACCTCTCTGGCTTACCTAGGCTGGAACCCCGACCTCATTCGGCTAGATTCGCACTAGCTGTCAAGACTATTTCAGTCGTGCTTTGCGCAGACGTCAATCTCGTGCTTCGCGCAGAGAATCTGATCTTCTTCGAATCTATTCCGCAAACCATCGTCGAATTTCGACCCGGGTATAGAACGCTTACGTTCTAGACCCTACGCCTCTACTTTACCCGCGCCTGAGTTTTGCCTACAAAACTGCAGACGTATTACATTACCTTTACGGTACACATTCCTCTCACCCCGTATACCTACCGGATACGTACCATTTCCCTTTAGAGGTTCCTTCTGACCTCTTCATCACTCTACGCACCTACGCTTTTGTTGCCACTTGGTATCCCCATTCCGAACCGCACGCCGGGACTACAACCCTGCAACAGTGGTGACCACCGCAGGGGGAATTATTCCTGGAATAGTTTCTGGGGACCTTAGTGGCTAGTCCGCTGGATTCATTCGCAGATTGCTTTGCTCTCGGTGTCTATACAGACGCCTCATCTAATCCCTCCTCGCCTTCCGAAATCTCGCTTCCACCCGATTCATCAGATTACATCCCTACCTCCCTCATACCATCGATATCCATTACCCCACCGATAACTTCTACCCAGTCTTCTCAATCCGTTTCTAGTGCTTCATCCCTTACACCGTCTCCTTCCTCCTCTGCTTCCCCAACTCCATTACCTATTATACCTACCATGTCCACGCCACAGATGCTACAGGCGATCGTACCGCTACCAATCCCTCGTACCTCCGAGGCCCCCCTGTTCGATGGGAAGAGGCTGACGGAATTTATGTCGATTCTTCGGCAGCATGGGTTGCGAGCTGGAATATCCCGTGATGACCTAGTTCCATACATCCTTCAGTACTGCACTGAGGATGTCAAGAACGTTCTTAGGCACTCTCCTGAGCTAAAGCCCGGTGCACACGATTGGGCGGCGGCGGAGGAAGAGATGCGATCATATTATGGTTCTGAGGATCAGCCAACTCTTTACTCGGTCGAGGACTTGCGACAATTCTGCAACGAGACCTCTGCCAAACCTCCCTTCGAGACCCGCAGTGATATCGAAGCGTACATGCGACGCTTTCGAGAGATTGCGGGGACGTTGCTGGATGAGAACCTGCTCACGCAGAAGGAGATTGATCTCCACTTCGTCACGGGGCTTCCGAAAAAGACGTTCAAACAGGTGGATAACAAGTTGCCGGCCGCTAATCGGGTTATCACAAATCCTCCAAGCATAAAAGAGGTGCGTAAATTACTTGACGGTCTATTTGTTCCGAATTCGTTGCAAACCTTCGCACGAAACAATTTTTCTGTGGAGACGGAAACGCAGCTGGCACAGCCGGTAGCGAAGCCGGTCCAAAAAGCGGTTCGTTTCGAACAACCACAGGCCATTGTACCTGGGGTGTCGACGCCGCGCGATTCCTTGTCTATGGACGATATCGTCACGAGATTGGACCAGTTGACGATTTCTAATGCGGAATTGAAATCGTTAATTGAGTCAACCGCTCGTACGGCTGCTGCGCCTGGGGGCGGTCAGAGTCGTCCTACCACGCCAGACCAGAATAAACGATGCATCGTATGCGGACAGATGGCTGGACAAGGCGGTACACACAGATTGGGGTGGAAGAATTGTCCTACTACTTACGATTTGTTCCGAGAAAACCTTGTTTCCACTGACAATACAGGTCGTCTGTTGGCCGCGGATGGGTCCGAGATTCCATCGGCCATTCGGGAACCCGGAGGAATTGCCCAACTTCTGCGAAGTCGTCGAGACGCAGCTGCTGGCAATAATACCGCGGCAGTTATGGCGCAGTACGATGGACGTAGCGCATTGGGCGGCAGTGTTCTGGCGGTATCTGCGGATGACGAAAACACGCACTACATTGACCCTGCGTTACGCAGTGGACGTGATACGGGCGCGCGTCTTGATCCCTACGCTAAGCCGAAACAGGCTAAGGGAAAAGAGACAGCCTCGAAACCCTCCGACGCAGAATCAAAACCCCCCGCAGCCGCCCGTGGCTGGACCTTCGACCGAACAACGTCGTGATCCCCCTCCGCATCTGAAGCCTCCTCCGTCGATTCCTGTACCTCCGATGCATCCGTTAAACACGGAAGAAGGCTGGCGCCAACGTGAAAGGCAGCAGAAATCAGGGGAAAGGCCGAAAAATAAGGAGGACGTGGAAATGACCGACCCGGCGAAGAAACAGTGGCGTTTCACTTCGGACATCCAGGAGAGCGTTTCGGTAAATACAGTATACGACAAAACCATGGACGCTACGGTCACCTTGCCCGTGCGCGAAATCTTCGCGATCTCCCCTCCTTTGCAGAAGAAGTTACAAGAGGCGACCCATCGTAGGCGCGAATACGTTACCAGCAATGGCGAATACGAGATTTTCTCGCCGGAGGTCGCGAAAGCGGCTGTAGCGGGTACAATCGCAACGGGCGCGACTCAACCGGGACTGGTACTTCATCTAGGCGACACGGACAATGACGACGAACTCAGGGATCATTTCACGAGCCTCCACGCCGTATCTTCGATGACGTCTCGCTACTTGGCCTTCGCCACCGGAATGGTGACTGTGAAGATCAAAGGCTACGACGTCAGATGCCTCGTCGACACCGGATCGGAACTCAACCTCATCTCGCACGCGTTGGTGAACACCTTAGGACTTCCGATTGATATCGACGGTAACCGTTGGTCTCTTTCGGGGGTACATGGCGGTTCGGATCGTCTTGTGGGGCTTTGTCGCAACGTCTCTATGGATGTTGGCGGACATGACTTTGCCCATCATCTGTTCATTTCTCGCAACAGCCCGGGACGACAGGAAATTATTCTAGGCCAGCCTTGGATCCAATGGTTTTCTGGGCGTATCGACTTCACGCGCGCCGGTACGATGGACTTACTGCTTTGGAAGGAGGGGGATCGCTCCCATCCGCCCAACATCACCGTTCGACTGCTACGCCCGGGTAACGAACGGAACCAAACAGACTTCGAGCCGAGTCCCCAGTCATCTGCGGTGGAATACGACTACGGCGATGACGACGACGAGGATTTTCGGTAGCTGATACGCTCGGCCCCTCCGAAAGAGGCGTATCCTGTGCAGTAGTGGGCCGTTCGCTCGAGGCTCTCATCGGCAACTCCAACTTCTCTGAACATAATTCGCTCTTTTCGGCATATCCCCCTTCCTCTTACGACTCTCTTCTATTCCAAGTCGCGGCAGCGTCTCCTATTTTTGAACCAATCGATACCCCTTGGACGCGTCGCGCTTTCTTATCGAACTCGGACACATCAACATACTCTACCCTCGAATCTTCGGTATCATTCCCTCCATCATTCTCATTTGCAGCGCGCAGGCGTTACAAACCGGTACATCGCAAAGTACGCCCAGTTCCAACATACATGCCCAATCCTAGTGCGCAAATCTTCAAGCCGGTTGTCATACCTACCCCCGAACCTCTTCCTTTCCACCCTCCTCGTCTCGACGACTTCATTCCAACGGATCGATTGACGCGCGAGCGATTGGAGATCATCCTGTCCGCTATTCCAGCGGGCTACCTACTCCCAGCCGAAGTGGACCTATTCGCATTCATACTCCGTCGCCGACAAGCAGCCATCGCGTTTACGGACCTGGAGCGAGGCTTCTTCTCGCGAGAATACTTCCCCGACTACGAAATCCCGATTATCGAGCACACCCCGTGGCAAGATCCCCCCATTCGCATCCCCAAGGCCATCGAGGCTGAGGTACGGCGACTGTTGGAGCAGCAAATCGCCGCGGGGAAGTTCGAGCCATGTACGGCGAGCTATCGCTGTTCTATCTTTGCGGTGGAGAAAGCCGGTGGTGGAGGTTTACGCCTCGTGACCAATTTGGCGTCGCTCAACCAATATGTGATCAGGGATTCGTCTCTTCCCCCACGCGTTGATGATTTTGCAGAGAGTTTTGCGGGGTACATCTGTTACGGTTGCGCTGATCTTTTCGCAGGATTCGATGGTCGAATTTTAGCAGTTGTTTCGAGACCGCTGACTGGGGCGCACTCCCTGGTTGGCGCTCTACAGCAAACGTGTCTCCCGCAAGGGTACTCAAACGCGGTACCAGAGTTTCAGCGATGCACTACCCACGTCATCGAGCCCGAAATCCCGAAGCATGCGAATGTTTTCATGGACGATGGAGCCATGAAGGGCCCGCGCACGGACTATGACGGCGAAAGGATCCCGGAGAACCCAGGGATTCGTCGGTTCGTATTCGAATATGCTCATACCTTTGACAGATTCCTACTTCGCCTCGAAACGGCTGGTATTACAGCTTCGGGGAAGAAGTTGGTTCCCATTACGCCTCGTCTCAAAATCGTGGGCTCGATCGTCTCCCGCGAGGGTTGGCATCTTTCCCATGGTATCGTAGCGAAGGTGATGAAGTGGGGACCGCTTCAAAATACCTCGGAAGTTCGCCAGTTCCTTGGAACGGCGGGCGTTGGTAGAAAGTGGATACGGAACTTCTCCAAGATCGCGCGACCGCTGACTATCCTCCTTCACAAAACGGAGGTCGATTTCGAGTTCAAATCCGAAGCGCGGGAAGCACAGGAGAAGCTCAAGCGAGCGATTTCTTCTGCCCCTGTGCTAGTGACGGTTGATTATGATCTCGCGCGCGGCGTACATCCCAAACCGAGGGAGTCGGACCATGGACTGGTTGTCGCCTCTGTAGATTCCTCGATCCACGGATCCGGTTGGGTCGTGTTCCAGATTTTGGTGGCTAATTCGACTCAGAAGAAACCTGCCATTTTCGGCTCGTGCACCTTCAACGACGTCGAATCGCGCTATTCTCAGCCCAAGGTCGAACTTTACGGCATCTTTCGTGCCTTCAAAGACCTTCGTCATCGTATCTGGGGAATATTCTTCCGCCTGGAGACTGATGCGAAGTTTCTGGCAAAGATGATCCAGACGCCCGATCTTCCGAACGCACCAATGACGCGATGGATCAGTTACATCAACCTATTCGATTTCGAAATCCAGCACATACCGGGCAAGGACCACCCAGCCGATGGACTTTCGCGCCGTCCTCGAGTGGAAGAAGACTCAGATGAGTCTGACGCCGAGGAATATCTTGATAAATTTCTTGGTACAACTTCTCTCCTCCGAAATACTGCACATTACTCTCCTCTCCTCGATACCATTGATTTTTCCTCCCGTCTTATTCTCTCATCGACGCTTTCCAAATCGCTATTCTCATCCATACATGCTATCCATACCCGATTCCATTATACTCGCACTGATTACCTCACCATGGACCCATCCGCTAATTCCTGCTCCATTATTTGTCATTCTCTTCCTTACTACCGCTCTCGCATTCCTCCCAACGCTCCCCTTTTCGCTCAATCCTTATTACGTCATACACCGGACAATGCGCTCTCGTTCCTTGACCTTCGGGTACGGAAAACCCCCAGCGAGCAAAGTGAATACTTCTTGCTGGGGGACGAGACAATTTTTGCACTTTCGCCGTTTACAACGGTCGAGTTCGATTCGTCGAGCGAATTACCCCGTTGCGTCTCCCATTCCCATGCGGTGAAAGCCGTAGAGTCGCCGGAGCTTTGGGAGGAGATCCAGACTTTTCTGAAGTCGGGCCGAATCCCCACTCGCATATTAACATCGCAGAGTCCAATAAAAGCGGAACGGCAATTCGTCAAACGGGCGAAGCGCTATTTCTTGCTTAGCGGACTTCTGTGGATGCACTCGAGCAAGGGACACCCACCTCGACGCGTTATTACTGACAAGATTCGCCGTAGGGACATTCTCGCAGCGGCACACAACGAGGTTGGGCATACGGGTCGCGACTCGACGTTCCGTTATCTGTTCGACCGATACTATTGGCCGAACATGTACAACGACGTCGCGATGTTCGTCCGATCATGCCTGGTGTGCCAACTGCGATCCAAAACAAAACCGGTAATCCCATATTCGCCGTCTTGGGTATCAACGATCCTCCGACACTTTCACCTGGACACGATCGAAATGTCCAAGGTCGGAGTGGGTGGATTCAAGTACGTTATGCACGCCGTCGACGTCGCTTCATGCCACCAAGAGGCAAAGCCGGCGATACACAACAACGCAGAGACGTGGGCGAAATTTATATACCGGGAACTAATCTGTCGTTTTAGCTGCATCCCGTTCATTACGGTGGACGGGGGACCCGAGTTCAAAAGCGTCGTTCGCATTCTACTCGAAAAGTTCAACGTAACGTGCATCGTATCATCGGCTTACCACCCACACAGCAATGGACCGGTGGAGCGATCGCATCGGGACTTTGAAGAGAGTCTGGTACGCGTATCGGCGCGCCATCCGGGCCGTTGGCCGGACTACGTGCCCGCGGTGTTGTTCGCAATGCGGGTGACAGCGCACAAAGCTCACGGCTACTCGCCGTATTTCATGCTTTATGGTGTCCACCCGGTGTTCGCATTTGATATCACCGATCATACCTGGCAGACGCTGGACTGGCACGATGTCAAGTCGTACGCGGACCTGATTACCCTTCGTGCGCAGCAGATCCTGCGACGAGATGAACTCCTGGCTCCGGCGCTAGAGAATTTCCGTCGTTCGCGACTGCAGGGCATCGAGAACTTGAACCGAAAAATGCGTTACCATTCGTTCAAGGATTTCGAACCTGGGATGTGGGTTTTGCGGCATGAGACGCACCTGGAGAACCAGCACGGCCAGAAGGAGGAGATGCGATGGTCGGGGCCGTATATCATTCACGAAAAACACCCCAACGACGTCTATACTCTGCGCGAGCTCAGCGGAGTGGTTATTCGAGGGACGGTGACGGTTCATCGCTTGAAGCTTTTCTACTACCGCCCGGATCGACAAACACTGAAAAGCGTCACGTCGACGCTTTATCATCCCAACGAGAACATCGTAACCAGTGCATCCAGCGGCGTCTTTTTCACTCTCCAAGTGGGATCCACCATCATTCCACTCGATAACCCCCATCTTGACTCATTCCCGACTCCAAGTCCCACATCGTTACCCCTCGAAAATTCGTTCTAGCATCGGCCATCCTTTCCTTCTTGTCTTAGACGATGCCGAGGTCGTCATCGAAACCCCCCGCACTGTTGCAGGGTCGGACGGCCGAGGTGCGGAACTATACCACACGAACGGCTGGAAGACTACTCTGCAGTTGGTGATATTTTCGACTTTTAATTTCTTTTACTCCCTCCAATCCATCGACTTTCCAATCTATGAACATACTCCCATTTTACGACTTATTTGAACGTGCTGATTACATTCTTTCCTCCCAACGTGTTACCCAGATTTCGGCTCGTTCGTACTGGGCGCCTAACCGGCGTCTATCGGACTTAGTGTCCGATAGACGGGATTTCGAGATCCACTCGCGCAGACCAAGAACGGCAACACGAACGCGAACATCAAGGCAAGCCCCAGTTGAATACTGGGCATTCACTATCCATTTTCTCTTCGACATCTCCGAGCTGCGAGCTTGGACGTCTTCATTCTTAGATGGATTGTTGGGTTGGTTTTACATTTTATTTTACCTTACATACATATTTCTTTGACAGGAGATCAGGCGGCTTGGTATTTCTGAAGCCCAGGGATTGTAGGTCAGGCTCTCGAGGGTGTCGTTGCGGGCCGACACCGGGACTGTTGGCGGGCAGTCCCCATTTGCTCTTGATGCCCCTATTTGACCGAGCCATTGCACATATTGCATACCCTGGGTGGAGGGAAAATCTAGTTGTCGGATCTTCTGGATATTGCCTTGACATGGGCCTAGTGTACGCATTTTTGACTAGTAGTGCAGCCCCGGCGGTCTTTGAGAACGGACGCGCCGGGTGATCGATTATGTAAACTTTGTTTGGATGTAAATAAATCACCTCGTTGCTTGCTCTTAACCGCCACACGGGCACTCGTCGGAGCTTCACCTTGCGTCAAAACTCGACAACCTCGCTTCCAAAACGTTTCCCCAAACCTCTCTGGCTTACCTAGGCTGGAACCCCCGACCTCATTCGGCTAGATTCGCACTAGCTGTCAAGACTATTTCAGTCGTGCTTTGCGCAGACGTCAATCTCGTGCTTCGCGCAGAGAATCTGATCTTCTTCGAATCTATTCCGCAAACCATCGTCGAATTTCGACCCGGGTATAGAACACTTACGTTCTAGACCCTACGCCTCTACTTTACCCGCGCCTGAGTTTTGCCTACAAAACTGCAGACGTATTACATTACCTTTACGGTACACATTCCTCTCACCCCGTATACCTACCGGATACGTACCATTTCCCTTTAGAGGTTCCTTCTGACCTCTTCATCACTCTACGCACCTACGCTTTTGTTGCCACTTGGTATCCCCATTCCGAACCGCACGCCGGGACTACAACCCTGCAACAACGCTCTTCTGGATTTTTTGACATAGGGGTTTCACCATTAGTAACACGTTCTGAAATATTCTTCACAACCTCAGGAGATACAGTGGCGAATTGAGCGGCAACATTTTCAAAACTAGCACGTTTGACCTTCAGACTTGTATGTAAAAGCATTTCGTGACGCTGCAGAATGTTAAATGCAGTAAAAGGAAAAGAGGGATGCTCTTGGAATCTTGGGTCGGACAAGCTCAAGAGGTGCTTGACATGGTGTTTCAAGGATATAGGTATAGTTCGTTTCGATAAGGGAGGTGTCTAGCCACATGAGCTCGTGAACAAGAAGCGGGGAGAAACACGGAATCCTTGCTGAGGGCACAAGGATTACGTGGTGTGGGGGGAAGAGCCTTCAGCTCTTCTGCTCGGCCGCTCGGGGCGGCCGCTGTGCCAGATGGCCGAGGGGGCGCGCTATGCGAAGCGGCTCCTCGCGTCACGGGCGACGAACAGCGCTGAGCAGAAGAGGGCTCTGAGCGTGTGGAGATGGGTCCCGAGACGCCGGGACGAAGCGCCTGGAGGTGCAACCCAAACAACCACCCAGAGCGAAAGCTCATCCTGTTGGGTTGCGATGCAGGCGCGCGCACTGCGGCGTGGCCCGACACCCCACACCAGAGCTGGAGCGATGTCTGAAATAGTGCTAGGACGGGGAATAAACGGGCGGCAAACTGCAATAAAATAATTGATTAGGAATACGGTATACGATGCATACAAATCTATAAGTCATCTGTAGTAGGTAGACTGATACCGTTGGCAATGCGGAAGTCCTCAAAGGCCTTAGCTACTTCATCGATTTTGTTCTTGTCGTACGCCTTGCCGATATTCATCGGGATGATGTGTTCGATTTTTCGCAAGTAGAGCAGGAACGCCAGGGACGTCCAACCACCCAATGCGGCCACGATCTCGGGCGCGACACCTGCGAGTAATAGCTCGGTGGAACCCCCGATGCGGAAGCTGTGTCCAAAAACACCCAGGAGCGACGCGTTTTTCCATATGATGTCGCAACATCGAAGGAACCAGGATTTGGCCATGGGAGACCACACGCCGTTTCCCGTGTCGAATGCGAAGAGGGGTGCGTGGGGGGGAACATTATTGTTGACCAGCATGTGGTTGCGCAAAGCCGCCTTTGGGCAGAACTCGTCGAGCCGAGCGGTGAGGGTGAGCTGCCCACCCTTCTTGTGTGTGGATTTTGTCTAGGGGATATGGATAACTGTGGCGGCGGTGCTGTTCGTGGCCGCGACGTCGCGAGCCTCGGTGCCATGTGTGACGTGAAACTTCGGGTCAAATTTTTCGTAGGACAGGACGGTGAGCTCACCCAGGTGCCTGCAGTCCCAGAAAGCAGCTGCCGCGCACGACCACAAGGCGGCATCGAAGGGTATTTTGAGGTCCACAGCGGCACGCAAAGCGATCATATGCTCCATCGTGATGGGACCACGCTGGTCCCGCTTGAAGGCCGTGCCCTCCTTATTTGCTGTACGTCGGGCCAGCTCCACCCAGCGGTCATCGCCCTCCCAAGGGGCGCCATTGACATTGTGCCACGCCTTCATGCCGGACATCCACGATTTCACGGTACCGCCGCCTACCGTGCCGACGTACTCCGCGATGAAAGCGGCGAGAAGGAAGTGTGAGGCCGGCATGCGGGCGTTCTCCGAGATTTCGTGTCGGTCGCAGAACTGATGGAACCTAAGGAGGCCCGCGGCGTAGTTGTCATGGGTGCCGGGCGCGTAAGAACCCATGAGTGTAGTGTATGTTCTGTTCACGACGTCTGCGGGCAGTTCTTTGCCAAAGGTACGTTGACGTTCAATGCTGAATGGCGAGGACCAGACCCTCAAGCGGTTGTGCGCGAGTACGTGCGGTCTATACTCGTTGTTCGTGATCTCGCAGCCAGCCCTGGCCTTGCGCGGCTCGCTGACTTTTTGGTTGATGTTGCGAGCCACCGGCTGAGACGGTACGGTCGGCGGGATTGGCTGCGATGGGGGCCTGTGCCGCTCGGCAGGGGGTAAAGAGAGTGGAGGAAGTGTGTGAGCACGAAAGACGTGTGTACATTGGGTTGCTGACGTCTGAGCGCCTGCCAGGCGCTCCGTGTGAGAAATTGTCCTTGTCGCGCTAGGCGAGGCAACTATCGGTGGGAGGCTCGGGGGGCATGGGGAAAGCCTTCGACATGCGGGGGAAGATCACCGTGTCTTGCTGCGGGCTCGCCGTGGCCTTGGGCGGGTCTGCCGCCTTGTGCGCGTCAGATAACTTCTCGTATCTCTTCGGTCTATCAAATCTGTCCAAAAGATTTTAATCGTATTCATTGAGCGTGCGTATTCAAGAGCGCGGTAAGAGATATAGACCTAAACCTGATACAAAAACGGGAGTAACTCTTCGGGGAGTGCGAAATGGGAGTGAAGACGAGAAGAAGGAATGCCCAGCTTCCCATGCGAGATGGGGTCAGCTGGGTTACGTGCAGACTCAATATAAGTAAGGTCTAAGGTAATGTTACGGGCAGCGAGTACGGAGGCGGACCGTCGGATGGAAATATTGATTTCGAAGTTTCTGCTGCGGCCTTTATCGAAAGCGCCGATGACACCTTTATTGTCCGAATGTACGAGGAGGTGGACGTCCCTAAGCCTCGCTCCTCAATGATGTAGATGAGGAGCTTGAGCACCAAGCCTTCAAGCCAGCCGATATGGCGTGCCTTCGAGCGCCACTCCCCCGAGCAGCGCCAAGCGTCCCAGCGCCCATCGAATAGGACACTGATGCCCCAGGCGGTGGAGGTGTCGACGTAGAGGTGTCGGTCAATGCACAGGCCCAGTGGGAAAAGGCAATGTACCACGCCAGGGCCCGAGAGCGCCTTCTCCCACCACTCCAAATCGCACATGACATCCGAGGTGGGGGTAGCGCTCAGCCAGTATGGTAAGACTTTTGCAAAACACCATGATGGTGAGTGTCGTACATTTTGCAAAAGTTTGGGCTAAGGATTATCTATTGCTATCTTGCCCTTATCTCTCTCTGCCATCAGAGGGCATCATCCCGGCTTGTCTCGGCTTGGGCTGGCTTCCGGCCCACCTCTCGGGCATCCCAGGCAAGACATATCTGAGCCAAAAATAGACATATTTCACTTAAAATGCTGAAAACTGATGGCTGCCTATATTGGTGTAGGATTGATGGGCCCTGGCCATGGCCTAAACATTGATGGGTGTTCGTATTGGGGTTTGCAGCTGCTCTACCATTGATGGCTGCCCATACTGGGCCTGAAATTGATGGAATGCCAGAAAAAAAGTGCTGTGTCTCGGAAAGTATTTGCATTTTGTGGGCCAATGGGGCTTCTGATGGGAAAATGGTATAGGTGACTCTTATAGCCCTCAATCAGCTCTACAATGTGAGCACAACTTTCCTTTTTTGGACACTAACACCTTTCACCCAAAAGGAAATTTTCGACATTGGCCCTTCCCTGGCTCATAGTTCAACCATTTTGGGCAATCTTACTGTATAGGGATGTTATTCTAGGTTCTTTGAAGGTGACCAGGGCACATTAAAGCCCATTGTAGTACAATAATAGGGTGAAAATAGCGAATTTGATAAAATGTGTTCCTAGCCATGATGGATACAGCAATAGAAATAGGGAGTTTGTGCAAAAGCCGCATCGGCCGCATGCGGCATTTGTGCATTGTGCAAAGCCGCATGCGGCACCATGCGGCTTTTGTTTTCCTATCAATGATGTATTTCATCCTTGCGTAGATGCCGTAGAGTGCTTTGGAAGCTGTCGGTTATTGATCCGGCATCGGGCGGGTGGAGCAAGTGTGGGAAATGGCCTTTTTTTTGGCAGCATCACGGCCATAGCCGCACAGCGGCTGTGGAGAAGCCAAATAATGACGTCAAAATGATCCACATCATGGTTGGTAAGTGGTTCAATATATGGTATAGCACCTAATATTCCATCAAAATGAATATAGATGCACTCATAAAACCCTCAATTTATCATGCGGCTTTGCACAATGCACAAAAGCCGCATGCGGCCCATGCGGCTTTTGCACAAACTCCCTAATACCTCCTGGAGTAGTACCCATGTTCGTCACTTCGTTACTTCGCTTAGAAATGAGAAAGTTCGTGAGTTTGATGGAAAACCGTGAAAGTTCGTCATTTCGACAGATATCCGAGAAAGCTCGTCACTTCAATGAAATTTTGGTGAAAGCTCGTCACTTCCGAGCGTGCGCGTGGTAAGTCTAATGTTTGATCACCGGAATTACGGAACAATGCAAACGGAATCCCGTTCTTTGTTACCTACCACCATCCACACCCCGCTGCCGGTGCTTCGCGGTCGTCTCATCGGTATTCAAGTCGCAATGCACACCGGGTGCAAACCAGCGGGTGGGAACGCGAGCAAAGTCGCCGGCGCTGAGGAGGAGACTGACATGAATGGGGAGATCCAGGGGAACCTGTCCGTCAGCGAGGTAGCGTGATCGTACCAAATTTGCGGGGACGGCGGGCGTGAGTGCTGATGATTCTTTCTGACACAGACAACTCTGACATAGACTCTGAGGAGAAGAGCCCGCATCGTGTGCGACACCAACAGCAAAGTAGTGGTAAGTGACTGATGAACCCCTTCAGTTCGTAATACATAGATGTCTAGACCCCGGTCATGAGAGTACTGGGGACTCAACCAACACGGGGGTTGTGTGCCGTCAGGCGAAGTTGATCTTGTCAAGGTGATTTACACCACTCGGCGTCGCAAAGCTCTACGGCGTGCAGAATAGATCTAGAAAAAACTATCTACAATTTAGCAGTTCATATCTCTCACTCTTTTTAACTGAATATCCATACACAATTTTGATTATCACTTCTCTTTTGTGTTGACGTCGTTATCTACTAAGACTAGTTGTAATTTTTTTACATTATAGGCGCCCACCCTGCCAGCCGACCTAGATTTTCAAACTAAATTTCTACAGTCATCATACAGTGCGAGATACCTCTTCTTGAGAGAGTATTGCCCAGTCTCGGGGAGTTGCTGGGGTATGTTGCGCTCCGGCAAAGTGTGCTTGAAGGTGCCGCAAATGATGTGCCACTCTTGGCCGCAATGTTCCGTAATGGACACGGTCATGTGGTGATCGTCGGTAGCCGAAGTAACGAGCTTTCACGGTGTCTAGAGGAAGTGACGAAGTTTCATTACATTCAGCTGAAGTCACGAACTTTCGCGGGAAGCAATCAAACTCACGAACTTTCTCGACACTAAGCGAAGTTAAGCGAAGTTAAGCGAAGTAACGAAGATGGCGTGGACTCTACCTCCTGATTGTATTAATTTGTTCCTCTAGGATTTGAAGGTGACTGGGCCAAATTGGAGCACATTATAGTGCAATAATAGGGTGAAAATAGCGAACTTTCCCTTTTTGGACACTAACACCTTGCACCCAAAAAAGGAAATTTGCTACATCAGCCCTTCCCTGGCTCATAATTTAACCGTTTTGGATGATCCAACCATATAAGGCTGTTCTTCCAAGGTCTTTGAAGCTGACAAGGCCAAATTAGAGTCCATTACAGTGCAATAATAGGGTGAAAATAGCGAATTTCATAAATTGTATTCCTGGTCATAATATCTTGTGGATACAGCAGTAGAAATATTTCCTGGCTGTATAGATGTGTTCCTTTAGGCTATAGGAGCAACCTACAAGTGATGGATTATGTTATTGTCATTCAAAGCATCGCATTTTGGACATATCAGGAAATTACATTTTCACCCTTTTCTGGACCTTTCCATGATGTGAGATATCCCAGCACACATCCTTTGGATCTTTCCTATGTAGATATACTATAAAGGTGGGCAGTTGACACCAAGGACACCCATACCACATGATTTGAGGTGATTATGTGTTATACTGCCTTTCACCCCATTCAGTATGCCACAGGGTCAAGGAGACCCTTCTGAAGGCTCCTAACACATATTTCAGGCTATAAGAAGAGTTCCCAGCCAAAAAGCAGGTCAATATAGTATCATAAACTCGAACTATGTCAGATGACATTTCTGGATTATTTTGTGAATAGGGCACCAAGGAGACCAGTGAGTGCGAGATAGAGACTGAGTATGAGAAGTGACAGTGCAAATGACTCAGAATGAGCTTTATTTGAAGTGTTTTGGTCGGCTTTTGGCTGAATACTGTTGCTGAGCATATAGGTTTGGGCACAACTTTGGTTCCATATACTGGCCATGGTTCAAAACACCATCTGGCCAGAACTTCACCAAAATACTTCAAATAAAGCTCAATATGAGTCATTCACACACTCTCTTCCCATTCTCAGTGTCTATTTCGCACTCACTGGTCTCCTTGGTGCCCTATTCACAAAATAACCCAGAAATGTCATCAGACATATTTCGAGTTTATGATACTATATTGACCTGCTTTTTGGCTGGGAACTCTTCTTATAGCCTGAAATATGTGTTAGGAGCCTTCAGAAGGGTCTCCTTGACCCTGTGGCATACTGAATGGGGTGAAAGGCAGTATAACACATAATCACCTCAAATCATGTGGTATGGGTGTCCTTGGTGTCAACTGCCCACCTTTATAGTATATCTACATAGGAAAGATCCAAAGGATGTGTGCTGGGATATCTCACATCATGGAAAGGTCCAGAAAAGGGTGAAAATGTAATTTCCTGATATGTCCAAAATGCGATGCTTTGAATGACAATAACATAATCCATCACTTTTAGGTTGCTCCTATAGCCTAAAGGAACACATCTATACAGCCAGGAAATATTTCTACTGCTGTATCCACAAGATATTATGACCAGGAATACAATTTATGAAATTCGCTATTTTCACCCTATTATTGCACTGTAATGGACTCTAATTTGGCCTTGTCAGCTTCAAAGACCTTGGAAGAACAGCCTTATATGGTTGGATCATCCAAAACGGTTAAATTATGAGCCAGGGAAGGGCTGATGTAGCAAATTTCCTTTTTTGGGTGCAAGGTGTTAGTGTCCAAAAAGGGAAAGTTCGCTATTTTCACCCTATTATTGCACTATAATGTGCTCCAATTTGGCCCAGTCACCTTCAAATCCTAGAGGAACAAATTAATACAATCAGGAGGTATTTCTATTGCTGTATCCATCATGGCTAGGAACACATTTTATCAAATTCGCTATTTTCACCCTATTATTGCACTACAATGGGCTTTAATGTGCCCTGGTCACCTTCAAAGAACCTAGAATAACATCCCTATACAGTAAGATTGCCCAAAATGGTTGAACTATGAGCCAGGGAAGGGCCAATGTCGAAAATTTCCTTTTTGGGTGAAAGGTGTTAGTGTCCAAAAAAGGAAAGTTGTGCTCACATTGTAGAGCTGATGGAGGGCTATAAGAGTCACCTATACCATTTTCCCATCAGAAGCCCCATTGGCCCACAAAATGCAAAATACTTTCCGAGACGCGGCACTTTTTTCTGGCATTCCATCAATTTCAGCCCCAGTATGGGCAGCCATCAATGGTAGAGCAGCTGCAAACCCCAATACGAACACCCATCAATGTTTAGGCCATGGCCAGGGCCCATCAATCCTACACCAATATAGGCAGCCATCAGTTTTCAGCATTTTAAGTGAAATATGTCTATTTTTGGCTCAGATATGTCTTGCCTGGGATGCCCGAGAGGTGGGCCGGAAGCCAGCCCAAGCCGAGACAAGCCGGGATGATGCCCTCTGATGGCAGAGAGAGATAAGGGCAAGATAGCAATAGATAATCCTTAGCCCAAACTTTTGCAAAATGTACGACACTCACCATCAAGGTGTTTTGCAAAAGTCTTACCATACCGGCTGCTGCACATCCTTCTTGTTCTCGGGCGCGGGCCATGAGGCAATGCCGGCAACCTTGACAGGGTCCATCTCCACATGGTTGTGCGAGATGATGGTGCCGAGGTACTTGATTGTCGACTTCTTGAACTCGCACTACTCCGGTCGGAGGAAAAGACAGTGTTTGCGAAGCCGTCGGAGCACCTCCTGGATGATTTCGCGGTGACGGGTGAGGTCGGAGTGCATGATGAGGATGTCGTCCAGGTAGACCATAATGTCTCCGAAAAGGAAGAGGTCCCGGAAAATGTTGTTCATCATTGTCTGGAACGTAGCCGGGGAGTTGGTAAGGCCAAAGTACATCACCAGTGGCTCAAAGAGCCCCCGGTTCGTACGGAACGCGGCCTTCCATTCGTCACCTTCCCGGATCCGGACGTTGTTGAAACCCCACTGGACGTCGAGTTTCGTGAAGAACCGGGCTCCCTTCAAACGGTTAATAAGATCGTTGATCAAAGGGAGCGGGTACCGGTTTTTCACGGTCATCGCGTTGAGTGCCCGGTAGTCCTGGACAAACCGGAGGGCTCCATCCTTCTTCTTGATGAAGAAGACTGGAGAAGCCATCGGCGACTTGGACGGACAGATGCGGCCGGTGCTCAACCCCTCCGCAATGAAGGCATCGAGCTCCTTCTGTTCGAGCGGGGAGATCGGGTAGACCTTGGAGTTGGCCAGCTTCGCGTCCAGGACGAGTTCGATGGTGTGGTCCCATGCTCGCTTCTCCGGCAAGGAGTCGAAGGACTCCTTGTTGAAGACGTCCGAGAAAGGAGCTCTGTTGGAGAAATCCGCAGCCCAGGACGGAACATCGGTTCCGGCGGGCGCAGAGTTCTGGGCGTAGGCCTCCGCAAGGCGCTGCGAGACGGTACTGCCGGCATGAATCTCCTCGATGGGGGCGAACACAGTGTACAGAATGCAATCACCCTCTTCGAGGTCGTCCTCCTCGTCATCATTGTCCTGACACAGCTCCGGCAAGTTGTCGTCAGCTGGATCATACCCATCATCTCCGTCCCACTCCTCCGAGTCGACGGCACAGATAGACGGAGTCGGACCTTCGCGCAGCTGCCGGAGGACCGAGGTGGCGAGCTTCTCGTTCCTCCAGACGGCCTGCAACTCGTCTCGGCAGGTGCGGCATCCGTTCGGGCAGCGCGTCATTCGAACCTCCTTGGTCTCCCAGTCGATCTCCGGATTGTGTTTCTGGAGCCAGGAGTAACCGAGGATGACGTGTTGCTTCCTGAGTCGGGTCACGGCGAGCTGGATACGCTCGGAGTGCCCCTTGTAATTGACCACCATATCGACTACACCGGTGATGCCGCCCGCTTGGTTCGGGCTGCCGTCCACGTTAAGAACTGGGATAGGTTGCGAGAGAGGCCGGACCGGAAGGTTGCGGGAGATGACATACTCCGAGTTGATGAAGTCTCCGGTCGCTCCGCAGTCAACCAGAGCCTTCACCGACATCCGGGCGACGGTCTCTACAGACTGCAGGTCCAACAGGATGTGCAAGGAGTTTCGGCCTTCAACAGAGTCGATGACATACTGCCGGGGAAGTCGCTGTTCCCACTTCGGGCGATGAACGCGCCGAAGCGAGCCTGTCCTTGTTCCCGGCTCGGGGACAGGGGCCTCCGTTACTGCCCTCGTTCCCGGCTCGGGGGCAGTGCGGGCTTCTGTCTCCGGGACAGAAGGAAGAGTCTCTGTCACTCGGACGGAAACTGGGACGGGGGGTGCGCCTCTCGCTACTACCTCTGAATCAAATAAATTGTCACTATCTGAATACAGGAGGGCGTAGCGATTGGGGGACGTGACTGAGAGCGCACCGCTCACTCGGCCGGGCGGGGAAAACCCACCGGTTCCATTTCATCTCCGTCAACCGACTCGGCCGGAAGTGAGGCGGAGGTGGAGAGCCGGGCGAACAGCTCCTTGAGTAGGTCGTCTCCAAGTTGACGAACGACCTCGTCGAGAACGTCTGCATGCCGAACATCAGAGGGGACGGGGCATTCTCGGGCAAGATGTCCGGCCACTCCGCACCGGAAACAGGTGCGTGGGAATGGGCGGGCCCGGGCCCGATCGACGTCCATTGAGACAGCTGCCAGAAGGACAGGTGCCGCAAGCGGGGCGAATGTAACCAGAGCGCGTGCGGGAACCGGAACCGGAGCCGGAAATACGCCCGCTGTGCGCGACCGTGGGAAAGCGGCCAAAAGCCGTGCTGGAGGGTTTCCGGTTCGCGCACAGCCAAAAGCCTCGTACTGCCGGAAAGCACGCAAGCGCCATCCGGCGTAGTCGGTGAGATCGGGGGCGGTTCCGGACGTTGTGATTGCGACGTTGATCCGCGGGTCGAGACCGGAGCGGTACTTGGTGACCCGGATGAGAGCGTCCGAGTAACCGGCCGTTATGGCCAGTTCCTCGAAGTCGTCCGTGTACCAGTAGATGTCGTGGGAGCCCTGGAAGTACAAGTGGGACTCAAGCTTGGTGAGGGCTTGGTCCTGTTCGTTCTCCTCGACGAACCAGAGCCGGAACTCGGCCTCGAACTGGGCCCAGGTGGGGAATGGGAACGGTACAGCGGACGCACGCCGCTCCGCCCATCGGGCAGCCGCGTCCTTCGACATGAAGGACATAGCAAACCAGACGAGTTTTTCCTGCAAGACGAACCCGTCCGCCATGAAAGCTTCCGGAACCAGCCAGTAATAGGTGAGGACAGAGTAAAGGAACATCCGTCCTTGTGTCCGGTCGCCATCAAAAACGGCTGGAGGATTCAGTCGGAGGAACGTTTTGGGTGCTGGGTGGGGGGCCGAGAAGTCTGGACCCGGCGCCGGAGCCGGAGCGGCAGGGGCGGGGGCAGGCGGCAGATTTTGGTTGCCCAGCAGTAGCTGCCGGAGCGCGTCTTTGATGGCATCAAGAGAGCCTTCGACAGCGGCGAGCCGATCCGCAATTCCGGATGCCGGATCCGGAGTGTGAACACTCGGGATCGTGGGTTGCGTGGAGTGTGGAGGGGGTAGCTGGTCCATCGGAATGGAGGAGGGGTCGAGATTTGAAGTGGGGGAGGATGGAGCACTGGAGTAGTGGTCCGAATCCGTACCTGCACCAAACTTCCCAATCTTGACCGGTTGATCCCTTGGATCCTTTCTTCTGCTGTAAGGGCAACCTTAAGCTCGGCACGGGGCGCGGAAACTAGCGGGGGAATCCGAAGTATAAATATGGGTACTAAATACAGGAGCGGGAATACTACGCACCTAGCGGGGGAATCCGAAGAGAAGAAAGGATGAGGATTCCCACGCTAGGCGAAACCTTATATACGAATCAGTAACTACCCAGTAGCACGTGTCCGGAGGTATCTACAATGGCACGGGCCTGGTCGCATAGTACGTGCCAACGAGAACGGATGGGTGGAAAGCCGGAGGAATAGCCGGAATGGAAGCTGGAAAGGCCGGAAGAGCGGGGGTTCCCCTGACAAAATGACCCCAGATCCACCAGTAGAAATTGTGCAGAATGGGCTTCTCCTGCGCTCGAAAAGCTTTTACAGGGCCTTCGGAAGTCATTTCCAGAAATAGGACAGCCAGAGCCTGCTGAACGGCAACAAGAAGTTGACACTGAGCGGCTCCGCTGGGGTGGTGATCCAAGTAACCTTTCCATGTTTAAAGATGGACTGACTGCTGTGCAAGTAAGTTTCTGGGTTATTTCATGGCATTGAACTTAATACACCATCTTAGCAGGCATTTATGACCACATTATGTACATCACAACACTGAAATCCCCTCCGCCTATTCACGTTGATGGCCGAGCTGGCAGATGGAAGCATATGTACTATATCCTGTGATTGGTGCACTCTGAAAATTGGATGAACTTGTGCTGTTATTGGCATCCTCTGCTTCTGCTGCCAAAAACTACCCTGGCAGGTGAATGACACACCATCTCCATGGAATACCTGTGGATGAGTATAATCCGCATCTCAAGTCTTCAGTTGGTTCCAGGAATGACCATGCTAGACTTCTTCAGGCTGCTAAATGCCATGTCATTGACGAAACTGGCGGCTTTCATTTCAAAGCTTTTGACTGTGCAGATCGGCTCATGCACACTCTCTGACTGGTCAGAATTGTGTGTGGGGAGGACAAATGCTGATCACCGTTGGAGACTTTCAACAGGTAAGTGCGACTTTGTGACCTGTATATCCACTGAACCATGTCAGGTTGCACCTGTTGTTCATTTTGGAGGCTGCACTGCAATTTGTAAGGCTTCAATCTGCACTCAACTGGTGTTCCACCATTTCGAAGTCCTGAAACTGGAACCATCAATGTGCCAACGAACCGATCCAGCCTTCTCTCCTTTCTTGGATTCCATTGGCAATGATCATGAACACAACTCTGTAGATCTTGGTCATCTCACTCACACACAATCTGTCACAGATCTCATTAATTTCGTCTTTCCCCCAAGTATAGTTGCCGACCCCATTGTATGTGTAGTGCAGGCTATCCTGAGCCCATTTAACATGTTCGTTGACAAGTTCAATTCCACCATTCTCAATACAGTTCCAGGTGAAACTCACTGCCATGTCAGCAGTGATTCAGTTGAGGACACCAAAGATGGCATGGACAAAGGAGTATTTTCCGGACCCCGAATTTCTCAATTCTCTCCAGGAACCTGGAATACCTCCTCACGAATTGATTCTGAAGGGTTAGGGCTATTTGTAAACTCACTCACCACTTTGATGCATCTTGCGGTGTGGAAGTGCCTATCAGCACGCTCGTCGCACATACCCCGAGGCATGTTGTGTACGAGCTCCTTCACTGGGCATTATCAGCCACGTCTCATTTCCTCTACGCCTCTTTTGATCACTCGCACCGCTTCCTCTCTCCCTCTCCAATTCTAGTATGAACGACCTCCAAACCTCTGATCTGCGCTTCAAGATCATTGCGCCATTGTACCATACTCCCATGTGATCGCATTCAAACTCGAGCGACATGCGCATATTATCTGGTGGAAGGATCATAGGGTTTGGGAGCATCAGTATCGTCTTATCTCGCCTCTCATACCGTCTTGACTCCATTCACCCATCCTCTAAATTATTTATAGTCCCTTATTTTCTTCTACTCCTCCATGTACGACAACTGACGTGGCATCATACCAGTGGACATCGCCAGCTCGGTACGCACTTGGGATCCAGATGCCAGGGGTCTGGGCCATCTCTGGCACGTGTCTGGTGGGGGCAGTGTGTTCTCCCTATAATGTCTTTGCGCATATCCCAGCTGGTGGGTGTTCATTGGTATGATTAGCCTATGTTGCCTTCCCTGCGATGGTCTCTTGTAGATTTCCGTTTGTATTGTGTTTCTACGGGCTCTGGTGATGCATGAGCAAGTGTTGCAGCCATCCCGATCGTAGTATAAATTTCCTGTCAATCATACTCAGGGGATTTTCCCTCTTTCCTTCTCCCATATCTGTCCCTCATCTAAGTTTGAGTCCGAGTTCCATATCATCAAGAGTCCGAGCATGAGAGGTCCAGAGAGTGACCTATATCAAGAGACGAGTCCCTCTAAAGCTGAGTTATCATTTCATCTTGAGTACATTAAATCTATTCTACCGTTGCAGCCTAGGGTATAATCACCGACCTTCTTCCTCTGGTCCACCACGTGACCGACCCATCCTTCTACAGCAGTCTCACCAAAAATATGTGAGTAATTGTGTGGAATTTGCTTCATCACACAGTCAAAGTCAATAGCATTTCAGCAGTGGTCACCGGTAGATCATTGATCCTGTAAGTCCAACTATGGCTACGTTGAACAATGTGCTCTGAACTAAACCCAAACAACCCAATTATCACCCAAATACAACCTAAGTCTTTCTGAAATAAGCAGTGACACCTATGGAAATAAGACAAGGATCGGAAATAGGCCGATCAGAGAGTACAAGAGCTGAGATTCAGACAAGTGATAGTCCCTTTGCAGGTCCTAACAATAGGTTGAAGGGAAGCTATACGATTTCCCTAGGAAGATGGACCTTCACTACAAGATATCACCAGGAATTGGCCTGAGCGATAATTGAGCAATGGAAATAAGATGTTTAAAAGCATCACAGCTTATGAGACAAGCAAATGTTGTGTGTGGTGGTAGTGGTGGTGTCCAAAGACGAACAGGGGACCTCGAAGAGGTCAACAATAAACAAATCCCAGACAATATAAGCTCTGAAAGCTTTTTCCCCACAAGACTCCGAGAGGATGGCGATGACAATGAACAATAAATGATGTCAATGAATGATGGCAATGACAATGACAATAGACAATGACAATGATGATAAACAATTTGATTTCCAGACACTAGTAGCCTCAATCACGTCCGAGATGTTTCCAATAACCAAATCCTTATTTCCAACTAAGGTTTCCCAATGTTAAAGTCCAACGACAATACACACTGCGCCAACTCCAGAAATAGCCCAATTGCAAGTTTTCGGCCTACTAATACACAGGTGATTCTGTACCCTACTCAAAACAATGTCCTGACGACTTATACAAACCCCAAAATCATACGCAAGTCCAAGAATGAAACAGAAATTAGTAAAATCACCTGAGTTCCCCTTCCCTAGCCATTTAGGGCCTGATTGGGTGGTCAGGCTAGTGATCCCGTACGGCTAGGTCTCGCTTGGTCACATCAGCCACTTCGGTCCGAAAGAAATTCCGGTTGCCGGTTGAATGCCCAGCTCACCTTCTGGCGATTAGCGCAAGTCTTGAGCTCATCGCCCACATCCCCGCCAAATTCCCTGAATCTTCAAAAACCATCCTTTAATGACGCATTTTTCTCAAGCTGTATCGATTTGTATCTGAAATACGGTTGGCAACTTCAGATTCTTGTCTCACACATTAGACATTGGTATATCGAGGCTCACAAGTGGGGCGGGAAGGGGCGGGAAGGGCGGGATTAGCAGGAGACAGTGGGTAAAGATGTGGTGATCGATGTTGCTAGGCGAAGAGTCCAGACCGAAGTGACAGGGCCTAATCATGCTCAGAACAGCCATACGGAAAAGTAGCCATACAGCTTCTTTTTGGCAGAGCCGGGAAGAAAACCCGGACCACCCGATCAGGCCCTTATCTGTCGGAAGGCCTCCCACGAGCGTATTGCCATTGGCCAGTGTACAGGACGATCGTGATGTCCGACTGTGCAGTGTTGGTCATCCTGGGGACTTGAAACCCTCAGTCTCTCGGCTGACTGATACCGAGTCCTCTGTCTCATTTTCTGTTGCCCCTGGTCCTCCCCCGTCACTCCAGACCATCGGATCATGCTCCCCTGGCCTCCAGCTTCTCGTAGATACACATAGCGAGACTTGTCCCAGAAAGGGTTCTTATTTCCCCAACCCCGCTTACTCGAAATAAGAAGAATCCCATCAGATCACCTTAGCCGACCTTTGCTTATCCCAGAACTTCATCGGAATATACATCCCTGGGCTCCTAATGTCTATCACATGGAAGGTGCATGGCCTATTGGTACAGAAATAAGACTATTTCCACATGCCCTTGTCACAAGTATGTCCAGTCAATTCCATCGTGCAGGAATAACACCAGAAATAGTTCCTTAAGAGGTTTGTGGGCTACACATTCCTCTACAGTTTTCAAGGCGAGCACTGCCAGTCCACAGGGTAGTTCCCTACCCCTTGTTTCCCTACCCCTTGTACCCATTACTCTGTGATCCTGACCCTGCCGGTTATACTGAGACCATATACCAGCCTGTAGAAATAAGCCTATACTGTAATCAGACTATTCAAAAATGCGCAAAAAGTGCAGTCTTCAGGTATATTCGAATTCCAGACAGTTCAACATTGTCTATTGACATTAAAACATATCAGACGCGTATCCACATTCTTCACACCAGCTGTCATTTTCAACCACACAGCTTCGAGTTCAAGGTTTTCCGAAAGCAGATCCCTCTTGCTTTATGTTACGCAACAACCTTTAACGGGTGCAAGGGCTAACTATACAAAAATTGGGTCTCAATTTGAAAAGAGAGGTGGTTTCTCTCGGCCAACTCTACTCTGCAATGACTCGCGTCCCTGATTCAAAGAATGTCTTGATTCTCAAGTATGAAGGAGATTCATCTACATGTACCACTAATATCGTATGAGAGGAGTTGCTGTTGTAAATACATGACATAGTTGACAGGCACTCCATTTTTTATCCACGGGATTTATCTGAATCCCACATTAGAAGGCGGATGACGACCAATTGTATCAGTAAAGCCTAGCCATCCAGAGCTTCCGAGGCCCATCACATGCTCAGAACCAGAAGACGTTATCAAGAGAAAGTAGAAAGAGCATTAGGCCAATGCCGGACAAGACAATGACCACCGAATGAGCATGACGGCCAGCTTGGGGAGACACCGAGTAAGGAGAAGCACTTGAAAGGTTTGAGCAGGCGACCGTCGGCCAGAGTCTGCCCCAAGAATACGTCGTCTCAGTACATCTTTGCAAAGACATTATCGGGAATAAATTTGACCTCGGCCAAGACCTTGAAAGCTGCGCAGGAGTTTAACAGATACCAGACGTTGAGACGAGCATTTTTTGCGTCGTGGAGCTGCTATTGGGAAGCTAGACGATGGAAGAGGCAGAGAGTGGCGACTTATTCGTACACATCCACTGATAGCGGTGTGCCAGCTCCTCAAAACCCTCATTTTTCTTGCATTTTCAGGCCGGGTTGGAGAAAGGTGAGATGAATTGGAATGCAAATGATATGGGACTGTACAGGAATGAAAACGTGGGAAGATAGAGTAATAAGGTCATCGATTCTCGCTGAGTCGTTTTGGGGATAGAAAGACCATAGTAAGGCGAGGGGTCGGGCGGGAGATGAGACACCTGCCGAGATAGGACCCGTCACCATGTGCACCCGACGTCGGCGTCCACTCCTCCCCCCTCCCATTACCCTCGATGTATCCTCAACCTCTCGCCATGGACGTCCCCGCGACCAGGTGATGCGGGGGACGCGTGCGCCGCCCACCCGGGATGCAAAAGGCAGCGATAACGGGTACGCGTGGTCTCTTCGACCCAAAAAAGGGACAGGACGACGAAAGGACGACATGAAGGAGGTCGTAAAGCTGGGTCGAAAGACGAGGAGAGGGAGCCGTGCGCGGAAGTAGAACGGGAAGATTAATAGGGCGGATACAATGTCGTGCCTGGGGTCGTTCGTAATGAGGACGCGAGATGCCGCTCCGCCCCATCCCGACCATCTTTTCCTCCTTTCCCTCTCCCTCCTCCGCCATCGATGCATGCATGCCTCTTCCTCTCCGCGCAGGCGACGGGTGCGATACGGGGAGCAGCCACGCGGCGGAAGTGTGCGATCTGGCGCCCGCTGGTCGATGCAGATGTGCCATTTTCCCTCCTCCCTCCTCCCGGTTCTCCTCTCCTTGCTCCTCCCGGTTCTCCTCTCCTTGCTCCTCCTCCGCTTCGACACGGCCGATACGGTGAGCGGACGTGCCGGAGGCGCTTCGACACCGATGTTCCACCCTCCGTTTCCCCATCCTGCGCTGCATACGCGCGTACGCCGCTGCCAATGGCGAGGTCGGTTCGTGCGTCGGCAAGCATCATACGAGGTCTGGGTCGCCTGGCGCATGACACACCCGGGCTGGAGGCAAGGAAGCCGAAGCTCCCGACCGAGGGGACGGCGTGTCCGACAGCGGGTGGCGGGTACGGTGGGAGTGACGCGGTGGTAATAAGACAGTGAGGGAGCGGTAGATTGGACAGCGGGAGAGGGTGCGGGTGAGGGCGAAGACTTATGAAAGGCGATACCGGATGGGTGTCGCGGACTCGAGCCTCGACGATGCAGAGATGCGCACGTCTCCTCCTCCTCTTCTCCTCCTCCTCCTGCCTCCCCAGTGTCGGTAGGACGGCGGCACACGAGGCACCTATCGTCGGCTGCGCGTGCGCCGCCATCTGCCACAGCGGAGAACTGCACGTTCTCCATCTTTCCCATCGTCACTCTTCCTTCACTCTGCACAGACTGCATGCGTCGGCAGCAACACGGACGTGAAGACCCGCCGTCGATACGCCTTGCTCGCTATCTGCGCCCCGGTGTCCCTCCCCGCGGCGCCCCCGCGCACCACAGCGATCGACACAGTGGCTCGCTCGCTCGCTCCTGCTTCGCATCGCATCCCCATCCTCACGGGCGTGCACGTCGCCGCCCTCGCGCGGTAGGATGCGCGCTAGCTATAATCCAAGTCAAGGCGGCGAAGCGAGCATGCCGACATGTCTCCCTCTGCCACTCCTCCCCCGCGCAAAGCCCCAGCCGCGTGCAGATCACCCCACCCCCACCGCCCTCCCCGCGCCCGTATGTATACCCTTGCCTGCGAAACGAGCCGAGAATGAGAACGAGTCGAGAACGAGGCGCGAAGGGAGATGCGGTATCGCGCGGCGCCCTACTCCTTCCGCTCACTCCCGCGTCGCCACACCCCTGATGGAGCGCAAGCACGCTGCAGATGGGGTGGAGGGCGGTCTGCACGCGCAGGCGCATGGCGGGGCGGTGTCGAGAGGTGGAGGGCGGCGATTTGCGTGACAGCCACAATGCGCGCGATGGTGTGAACTTCGTACATCCTATCCGCGAGCTTGAGGAGAAGAACAGCGGTACCTGATACACACACGGGGCGGGAAGCTGCCGTGAGGGTGGAGACGCCGCGCGTGAAGGACGAGTCGTGCTACCGTCCGTGGAGCGTCGCGCGGGCGGAGGAAGGTGGAACGGTGTGGATCCTGTACCCCTAGTTAGTCCAAGTCAAGTGTTCCGCGCCACCACAAGCGTTCCCTCTCTCACCACCCGCACCCACCCGACCCGGGCTCACGCAGCCCACCACGGCCGAGCACGATGCGATTCGTACGCGTCCTCCTGCTCTCCTGCTCCTCATACGCTGCACTGTACCCCACGAGTAATGTGGATGGGGGTGACTTAGCATTGACGCTGAGGGGCGGAGAAGGTGCTTGATGTCGAAGTATGGACGGAGGGGAGGCGTGTCGGTGTCGAAAGAACGCGTCGTTGCGGAAGGGGGCAGACCGCGGGAGGACGAACTCGATGCGGGCCCGCGGATCTACCAGCCTGCATGTCTCGGGCGGGGCAAGCGCTGCATGTTTGGGATGGGAGGAAGATACACCGGACGCAGTGTCAGCGGCGGTGGTACAAGAAAATTTAAAAGCGGACGTCTTGGAATGGGCTAGGCCAAAGGAAGGAAGGGGGGGCACAGGTCGGGCGGTGCGAAGGTGAACGAGAGTGTCGTTCTTGCACAGCTAAGTGACCTAAGTCGTTAGGAAGTCGGTGAGAAGACTAAATTTTGGCGACCAGAATTTGATTGCCGCGTTATCACACACAATGATCCGTTCATCTCTTGTCCAGAACCGTCATGTCGTTAGAGCTACCACCAGAGCTTTGGTCGGAGATTTTCAAGATACTTCCATGGCGTTCACTTCCTGCGGTCTACGCCGTGTCCTCGCTATTCTCAGAGATATCCCGTAGCCTCCTCTTCTGGGAATTCGTCTTTTATCCTCGACGTGCGCGGGAGGAGGATACAACGGTGCTCGAGTTCCGCAGGCTGAAATTCTGGTCTTCCCCCAAAATTGCACCCCATGTTCGTAAATTGACGGTCAACCTCGTCGGAATCGGCGAGAAGCTTATCCGTAACTCACCCTCGCCGCTCGTACTGGCCTTCCTCGACGCCTTCCCCCGGTTCACCGCTCTACAGGACCTTATTTGCTGCACCCACCGCACACTGCCCATGGAGATTTCCGCCCTCCGTGTGTCGTCCCCATCTCTTAGGCTCTTTCAAATCCACTCCGCACGGCTTGTCCCCTCTGTCCACTCGCCTTCGATTTTCGCTCGCGGATTGGCCCAGATACCATCAGCGGAGACTTCTTCAGCCAGGTATGGTGGTACCCCTCCCCTGATCTGCGTCTTTGGTCTGATTTTGGTATTTAGTGGGGCCGATCCGGGTCGCCGTGAATATGGTCTCGGCGCATTTGCGATGTATGTACTGTTTTCCCATCGCTTCGCGTTTCAATCTAATTCTCGTCAGGCTCCTTACTCAGCCCGTTGCTTGGGCCACTAGGAAGATTGCCCTCAACCTTGGGTATGTGGCCTTGGAATCTACTCCGCCTCACAAGCAGCTCAGGATCGAGCATTTTTCATACACCGATATGCCGTTCCCAGATCCCGGAGCGGAATCACAGTTGTGCTTGCTCGATCCTTCGAGTCTCCGCCGCCTCGACCTTCAATCGCAATCGCTATACGCCATTCATCACTTCCTCGGAAACACACCCACAATAAGCTCACTCCACAACCTCCATGTCGTCGAGCTCACCTTCCCAGAGTCCACGTTCTCTGAGATTCACGCCTGCCTATCGCTCCTCCCTGCCATCCGAGACCTGACGTTGAATGTAACGGGACGATGCACCTCGGACGCTTTCCCCGAGGTCCCGCTTGCGCCACACCTTGCCAAATTCAAGGGACCCGCCGTGCTCCTCCCTCTTGTGCTTTTGGGCACTGCCCCACAGGCCCTCACGATCACACGGGGGAGACGCGAATATGCCTCGGAATTTCTGCACGCGTTGCAGGCCAGTCGGCGCAGGGCCATCGGATCCGTCACTTCCTTGGCCCTTCCGATCCGATATCTGACCCTGGTTGAAGGATCCGATGTCCTAACGGACGCTCTCTCTTTCTTCCCGAGCCTCGATTCGCTCAGCGTGACCGTATACTCGCGTGCGCCATCCCGTATCATTCCGGTACGGCACCCACAATGCCTAGCGGCCGACGCTGACCACAGTATTCGCTCTAGCCGGCGATCAACTCTCGTGCGCTCTGTGAACGCCTGGCCAAAACACTGAGTGTCGCAACTGCGCTCCGGACGGTCGTGCTCCACTGGTCGCTGGACGGCGACGACCCTTCTGAGATTGTGCCCAGTCTCTCGGTATTGGAAGGGGTGTTGCGGTCTGCGATACCCGAGCTCACGATCATGAGTGTGTCTTATCTTGGGCGGTTGTGGTGATCTGTCGCGCAGGCTATCATGATGGAGTGGCGCTCGGGACGACTAACTGCAGGGTGTGAAAAATGGATGCTGTTTCGTTCTCGACCGAACGGTTTTGACTGGGCTTTCGCCCTCGACGCTGGTTGCAGGATTGCGAGGAAACTGACCCAAAATCAATGGGTTTCTGAGATTCCGACGGGTGGAGTCTGGAATCTGAGATCTCGAGCTGCAGTTGCACTCGGGAGTCCATTGAATCGCAATTATTAGAAGAAAACAAGTTTAAAGGGCGAGAAAGATGAGCTTGACAAGTTGTTAACAAGAGCTTGATCTCGATGTTGCCGCGGCTTGAACGGCTTGTTATTTGGCCTTTGATCGTGGTGCGATCATGATCGCAGCTCAGCTTTGGCTGACCACCATGTCGTCTTCCACCATACCGAGTTCAACGGTAGAAGGGAGTACCAACGCCATTTCCATGACCGTAATGAACACGGAAAGCCCTCTTCCAGCAACTGACTCGCCTCCGGTCCTGCAGGTTGACTCGGTGGTAGATGCTTCTTTGGATTCTTTGGATACAGCAGGCGTCTGGCTACTGGGTATCCAACACCTCTCAAAGTGGGCATTCTCTGAGAAAATAATAACCGCTGAGATTACTCTAGTGCCTGGGGAGGACGGAGCGCCGAATTTGCCTTTCCATTGTACCTGTATGGCCCCGTGCTCTGCGCTGCTGTTACAATGACCCTTGTTTTATAGGATAGAGCTATTCCACAACACGCTGCTGCCCGTATCGCTCCACGGTTTTATCGTCACAGCATGCGGTATTCTTCTCTCAGGGTAAGCCCACGTGCATAACGCACTTCCCCTTCCCTCATTGGACTCCAGGTCAGTCGGCTCTCTCGTGGACAAGCATCACCGTCTTCCATCCGCTCGCGCCTCTATACTCTCACAAAAGCTTTCTGCATCCCTCGGCTATGCTATCTTTATCATTCTCTTCACCTAGAGTGCGCACGACGACCATCTCTTATGGCCCCTCTTTGCCGCCATCACCGTCTGTGGAGGCATCCTAAATCTATCATCAGTTGGAACTGCGGTGTGCATCGAGCGTGACTGGGTAATGACAATCGCCGGTGGTCATCACGATGCGCTCGTGCGCCTAAACAGCATCATGCGCCGGATCGATCTCCTGTCAAAGCTGCTCTCGCCGTTGTTCGTGAGCCTCCTCACCGCGACGATCGGATACACACTTTCGGCTGTGGCGCTTCTCTCAATCGGCATCTTCTCATCCATCTTTGAGATGCTCTTTGTCGCCATTGTCTATCGCCGGTTCCCAGTGCTCGACCAGCCTAGGGAGCGTCAACCCTCGTCTAATCAAGTATTTGGCAATATGGCGGATGGCGCCCGTTCGGGCATACGCCCGAACTCAGTTCGCAGATGGACGCGGTGCTCACGGGTGTGGCTACGGCTTCAGTGGTGCGATTGGGTTGAATTCGCCCAACATCCCATATTTCTTAGTGCGTCGTTCGCCACCTCAGAGCTTAATTGTGCGATAGCAACTGATCGAGATACCAGGTTCCTTATCTGCATCGTTGCTGTACATGACCGTACTGTCATTCGATGGGATCTTTCTCTCTTACTTGAAGAGCGAGACGGACTTCTCGGATCCCTTCATTGCCGGGATGCGAGCGACATGTGTTCTTGCAGGTGCGACGGTCCCTCTCCTTGCCGACTTTCTTTCGATTTCTCATTTTCGCCAGGCCTGATTGGCACATTTATGATGCCGTGGTTGGATAGAATGATAGGGTGCGTGTCCGCGAGCCTGCCCGACTCGTCACATTTCTCATGGCTTTCAATTCATTGAATATCAGTCTCACCCGAGCGGCGTCGTGGTCCGTCTGGTAGGTCTATGTCAACTGTGCTCAATCGGAAGAGTCAACTTGCCGTACTGACTCACACCAGGTCTGAAGTGCTCTCCCTTCTCCCGGTCGTCATTAGCCTCTTCCTCAGCGCAAATGAACACCATCGTGCCGCCTGGAACTCAGCCATGCTATTCGGTGGCAAGTCCCTTCCTTCCCCCTTCTTCTCATCCGCTCAAATATAGACCTATTGATATCCAGGCATGGCCTTATCGCGGATCGGTCTCTGGTCGTTCGATCTCGCGCAGCTCACCCAGCTCCAGAAGGACCTCGAACACCATCCGCGCCAGAACGTCCTCACCGCGCTGCAGATCGCGCTCCAGAATGTGTTCACGCTCGGCGCGTATGGGCTCACGCTCGGGTGGAACAAGCCGAGGGACTTTAAGTTTGCTGCGGTGGTGCGTGCAGACTGTTCCTTTAACCTTTTCTTGCGTTCTTCTTCCCTCTGCCCTTGTCCTTCCTCTTGGGTGGCGCGCTGATCAAAGTTCCCACCCCACCCCTCCAGGTGTCGCTGGCGTCGGTGTTTGTCTGCGCAATGGTTTACGTGTTTGGGTACTCGAGACGGACAAGGGGTCACGTATTTCACTTTGAGAAGCTGCCTTTACTCAGGTAGAAACAAAAGCAGACCGAAACCTTTCCTCTTGCCGCCTGTACGGCTCTGGTATTCGCCGGATCGCTCAACCGTCGCTGGTTTTTCTCGAACAGGTGGACCGCAAAAGTCCCTGTACAATGCTTCTGAAGTCAAAGTGGTGAAGTATCTGTGCTGGTAATTGCGGAATCGTGAACTGGCTAGAGAAATATGCGACGAGGCTGTGGTAATATAATGCAAAAACTGGGCCAAATTTGATTGAGCCAGTATGAGTGGCCGTGAGACTCTCCTTTGTTCTTTCCCCTCACTGGACCTTGGTGTTTTTCTCCTGCTCAAGCCCGCAGATTCGGTTCAGATCGAGCAGGCCGCCTTCTCCTCTTATTATCCGCAAAATAGCGTTGGTCACACACTCCAGGCCGCTGGAGGCCTCCAAAAGCCCGGACCGTACCCCAAAACATATTTCCCGTTTACAATATCGTTCCACACCTTGTCCGCACCATGGGTCCCTGGTCTTTGCAGCGGACTTCCGTTGAATCTTTTTTACCCGAGGCCTTGCACGGAGCGGGCGAATTTGGCTCGTTATCGCAACACGCGCTTAATCTTCCATGTGGCACTGCAAAAAATTCTGGAAATACCGGCTCCGCTGGCCCGGTAGCGAAATAGTCTCGAAGATTACAGCTGGCCAGGAATGACTGGAGCAACACTGGCAAGAGATTTTGGTATGGTTTTGCTTAGGTTTCGTCGTCGACCTTTCCAATATTCTCTCTCCTTGCGGCCCAGGTCTTGGGATTTTCGGTCCTTGGAAAAGAAGGTATCCTCCGCCCCGGCCTCACTTCAAATTAAACAAGCTCAGGCCGCAAGTCTTCCGCCAGTTAGATATCGCGAAGTTGAGTGTGATTTCATGTCTCTCACAGTCTCATTGACTGCTCGAGAGTCTGTTTCGCAATCGTCGACCTTTGCACCCACGGAATCAACAAACCACGGCGATTTGGCAACGCCGGATTCTCTCATCCACAGAAACTAAGTGATGTCATAGAAAGTAGCGCAAAGCGACGTCATTGTAGTTTAACTGAATCTGTTTTTTGGGGTTCCATGGACAACCCGATGCCACGTCTCGACCGTACAACCCGTGCCTGGTGAGTTGTCAGTTGTCCGCTTTTTATGGGCCATATGTAACACACATGGTTGAACTTTGTGCGTGGTCCAGGTGCTTCTGGCAAAGGCTCTATCCTCCGTCGATCACAGGGACCTATCCAGGCGCCTGGAGAGTCCTACTCGGCCGCCGCTTCTCGACGTACTGACTTCTACGCTCCGCTCCGTTATTAATAGCAAACTTTGCGAGTAATCCGATGTCAGCAATTCTCCAAATGAATTCGTCTCCACAAACCCACAGTGTTCCAGACACTCTTTGACATGTCAAAAACTGATCCTTTCGAGTCGTCCACGCACACAAACTAATCCTGCCATTCGCCTGCCCAATGGGATGATCATCGCCCATTTCCGAATTTAACACCGCTCCCATCTCAGGCTCTTGCCCTCCCGTCTTCGCGGCACCACGGAGCGAATTGTGCTCACATGCCCGCCCCTGTGCGCAGGGAGGGACGGATATGTCTCTGGCAAGCTGCTACTGGTTCGAGGCCTCCACTTGCCCTGGGGTCATGTTCAACTCGTCGACGGAATCCTCCGATCGTGACGTAGTACTCTCTAATTCTGCCATCCCTGGGAGATGGACGCCATCTAGCGTGGCGGTCTTAAAAGGCGGCGGGAAGCAACTTTCACTCCCACTCCACACCGCGTCGCCCGGTGCTCTTACTCTAATACCCCTTCAAAATCACTACCTGCTTCGACCATGTGCCAGCATGAGATGTGCGTTGGCTTCTGCGACGCATAGCCATGACTGACTACCCGTTTTTACATTAGTTTGATTGATCGCTATACCGTATGCAGGGTACGCAAATATTTCGCGTTCTTGGTCATCCATATCCGCGTTTTTATTAGGCTTACCCCTACTGTACTGTAGCATCAGGAATGGCTCCACTACACCGGCAAGAAGGTTGATTGCGACCTGCCGACTTGTCGCACGTCCCCGAATCACATCCACGATACGCAGAATTGCAGTTGCCACGCCGTCAGTCTTATTTCGATCTGGCGGCTCTGAACTGAAGCGTACTCACGCATGGCACGCTGTAGTACGTCGAAGATATCGAAAAAACACGAGATATCCACGACACGATCTGCCCCGGGTGTCAGAGTCTTCGCCCGAACTCACGTATGTAGGGTGGGGCGTGCATCATCAATGCGGAGGTGGAAGAGCGAGAATCGATCTCTTGAGTCACAGTCCATATATTTACACCGGAGTCACGATGCCTTATTCTTTGAAATAATGAGCACTCTAGCTGCTGCTACCAGTCTGGCTTATTGAAAATTGTGGTAAATTGCTGAGGGACCCGTGTAGTATTCCGGTTTAACACGTTTTTCAAGCAGCTTCCAAACGTCTGTTTCGGTCCAAATCATTCATATTGTCGTTACAATACTTGGAGCAAATATTCCTCGCATATTTCGAACCCTTCAACAGCTTCTCCCTTCGCGCAATTTTGACAACCGTCAGTCTGATCGAGATCCCCGCCAAGATCTATAACATGTAAGGTACAGAGCATTCTTTTGTTGTAGCGTCTGTCTACGAGAGACTAGCCAGGATCCGCATTTCTTTCCGTTATTTGCCAGAGTCTGTGAATGAAGCTTGGGCTGAGTGACAACACAGACGTGGATAAAAAAATGTGTTGCCACCCTACCTGACGGTCCTGACCGTGCAGCACCAAGCACCAAAATGCTGTGCATGCAGTGCCAGCTCTATCCACCTTCCGTGCAACAGCAAAAACAAACAAACAAATGTTCAGATGACCCTCCGGGCATTCCTGAGAACGGCTGGGACAGAGCCTGGCTCCGAGTCAAGGATTCCATGTTTGTGTTCGTCACACGTTTCGTGTTGCAGTAACTGTTTACTTCGACCGTTTTCGGGCATTTGGAGCACTTGGAAGAGGAGCGGTAACATTTTATTGAGGTACGAGCTAAGGACAATCAAGCGTCTGTTTAAAGAGACTATGGTAACCTTGGCCCTTTACTATAGCAGGCTTTTGTGTGAGTGGCCACGAGTTGAAGTGCGTTGAAACGGGTGATCACGTTGAACCATGTATTGTATAAACCAAGGTTATTATCTTCCCATTGGACGAGTAACCATTTAGCCTGCGGTAACTTGAAGTGCTATTTAACTACTAGGGCTGATTTCAGGGTTTCTTCACAAAAATAGAATGAATCGATGAAAAAGAAATACGTCGAAGGCCAAATTTCGATGCTGACCGAGAGACAATGCAAGTTCACTGGACGCCGAAGAATTACTTCTACTTTCCACAGTCGGACTCAAAACGAACAATCAACTCGTCGGAGATAGTCATACTTTCAGCTCACCGGAACCCTTCTTTCTCCGAGCTCGCTCTCGGTTGAACCAACCAGAAGTGCACTTGGCCTACCTGTCCTACCCCATACCCCACAGGCTTTTCTCAATGGCCATTGGAAGAAAAAAAAACATGTATCTCCATAGCCTCGAGTGGGCCTACATCTTCAACTATTCAACTTGAAAAAGAAACAAGCCTACGGTCGTGCGCTATCCCCGCTACTTAGTCTGCGCCGGAAAGAAAAGTTTCTGGTATCCTGGGCATATCCTCGAGTGGGGTCGAACCACCTGTCCCTTGTATATGTCAAACTCAGATATTTATTCGGTGGGAGCGAGCTTCCGTGCTCGACGAGGACATCTCTTTGGAGGTGTGAAGGATCAAGTCAATCTATAGAAAGGCAAAACAAACGAGGGGCGCCCACAACTGAGTTCAAATTAACAGCATGATTTTTCTAAGATGCGCGAGAGCTGCGTGGTAAGGACGGGGGATTTTGCTTTCCTCCCTCGAAAGAGTACGACACGCGAGAACGGTATTGTTCTCTTCGTCGGCGTGCGACGTAACACTTTGCTGGTTCTAAATTTTCCGAGTTCCCGGTTCGCTTCCTCTCCCCCCCCCCCCACCCCGCCAACCTGCATTTCCACTGTCCAGTAACCTACGACGCTCCAAAGCAGGAAATCACAAGCCTTCAGAGCCATGTGCTGCGTTACATCACGCGCAAAAGCACTTTAGTTTGGTTTGCGTCTCGGTTCGACTGAATTTTAAACCAACATTTTAGCCTGTGGTTTAAGATTTGGTTGGGCCCAAATGTGTGTGTTTTCCGGTGTAACTTCAACAGCCATTTATCTTCGACTTTCCGGAAGAAAAGCGAGAGAAACGTCACGGGAAGGAAAAAGTACATGTTTATTCGTGACTAGGGAGTATACATCGATGTTCAATATTTATGCTGGGGCGTTGAAAGTCGAGCCGATCGGTCCAAACTTGATGTTCGAGTAGGTGACTTGGGCGTTCGCATTTTGGGATTCAACAGTTGTGGGAGCCCCAGAGTTGGCCGCACAAGTTCCACGCCTGAACAGAGTTGTGATGAGCATGTACAATCTGTGGAATGGCAAGGACTGACGTGACACCAGGAGCGCTGGCTGATTTGTTTGGTGGGTAGGGGGCATCGAGCCAGAGCATGTTCGCGGCGTGGTCATCCTTGAACGTGGGTCAGAGCGTTGTTTCACCGAGGCATAAAAAAAGGAAATACCCAAATAGACATGACAAGGACCATCCCAGCGGATGCGGCTCTCGACATGGTGGCCAATCCACCCTTGGAAGCAAAGGTGTTTGTGTCACCAAACGCGGACTTTTCTGTGATATTCGGGTGAGCAGTCAGCGAAAGGGACGTGAAATGGTCTTACGGGCGGCGCAGAAAGAGTCCGTGATAGCATTTCCAGTAACACCTAAAGCGCAAGGGTTATTGGCGGTTCATATCGATGACATGACGAGGGGACGTACCAGCAATCGTGCTGTTGGAGTTGGGAATAACTCGGCCGTTCTGGACGTAGAACCGTCTAATCGAGGTGATCGGAGAACCAACAAACTGAGTGACGACGGTGATCTTTTGGTTGGTGTCGACAGTCATGCCAGGACCATAGAAATTCGTGACTCCCATGCGATATGAGTTGAAGTCGCAGCCGGCCTGATCACAGGTTCCTTGAGTCCTGTTCAATTATTGTCAGCTTGTGAATGTTCACACGAGTGTAACTCGTACGAGTTTGGCGCCGAACAAGCGGACCCTGTGCAGGTGCTTTGTCCAAGAGTGGCTAGGATAGGGTTAGTTCAGATGAGTGAACAAATATTGATCAGGCGTACTGCAACTGTGCGGGGTGTACGCTGAGGAGATCTGTTTCGAGTTAAGCCGGTGCCAGCTGGAATTGACATTCAGTTTCAACCAACCTTGTTCGCTTCCTAGAGCGAATTATTATGAGTTCAGTAATGCATAGCTTAGCTTTCAACGCACCCAGACATCCATTTCAGGGCAGCACGATCCTAACAAAAGGGAAAATCTCCGGTTAGCACTAATTCAGCACTGATCCACCTTCACACACCCATGGTGCCCTAGAAGATGCGAGTCAGCCTCAGCGATTCAAATAAACACCAGAAACTCGACTCACAGTGCCAGCATTTGCTGCGGGAGATGAATTAGTTCCACCATCACAAAAGACAACAAGGATGGCGGCGTACTATCATTCGGACTGGGGACCCAGCCTTGCGAGTTGGCGACTCCGTTGATGAACTTGATGTCTCTGGGGCACTGCGCGTCGCAATAGCCCGTTCCGTACTTGGGTCCGGCCTTGTTGGCTCCGTTGGACTTGGCAACACCACCGTCGGCATCCATTGGGCGAAGTAGAGAGCGCCGTTGAGACCGCAAGGGAGCTATAGAGGAGGGTAAGCGGGAGAAATCGAAAGGATGGCAAAAGACGGACCTGGGATACATCGACGTCGAATCTGTGGCCTTTGAGGATCAAATGTTTCTCCGTTCTTCGAAAGAACACTCACGTCTAGAGATGAGAAGATAGATCAGCAATGAAACAGTGGGACTGCGCCGAAAGACTCACGAATTCCTGGTTGTTGAAGTTGAAAGTCTGGTACGTCGAGGTGCTCCCTGGTGCCAGCAAATAGACACGGCTACCAATGTTGGGCTGTTGGCTGACTACGAGATATTTCAGCAGCGCGCCAATACTTAGCTGGTAAACTACTAACCAGTGACAAATTTCATCGTGAGTGAATTGCCGTTCGTGGTGATCCCGTAAGTTCCTGGAGCGGCATTGGATTGGGAGAGAATGGAGACAAGAGAATCCCACCAGCATAGTCGGCGCCTAGGGAAAGATAGATAAGTCTTTGACGATTTATTTCGTAGGTATTCTTTACCATCGACAGCGCAGTTGGCCGCACAGGTCTTGCCGTCGGGGCAGAGACTGTTATCCGGGTACGTCAGCAGGAAATAGCAAGACAAGGAACCAGAAAACAGACGTGGCGTCCCAGGTGTTCCTAAATCGATGTTCAGTCAAAAGACATTACTACAAAAGCACTGCGGAAACCAACCCGGTGTAGCAGTTCGTCGTTCCAGTGGCGCCTTGGTGAGTCCAACGCCAATTAGCGTCGATCACGATGCTAGAGGACTGAGTGGTGCAGGAAGTCCCTGGGAGAAATGATCAGGAATGACCCTCGAGCGAGATGTGTCTGCGCATACCGCCAGTTCCGGTACATTTCTGCCAGGTCAGAGTAGGGTGGTTCTCCGCCATGTTGGTCCCGACCAGCTGACTGAGAGCAACAGGGAGGAGGGCGGCGAGGAGGAGTAAACCGGATGGCGACATAACCACAGAATTCTGGATGTTAACAATTAGCCAAGGCAAGGAATGAGGCTAGAATAGATGAACACTCACTCAAGAACACAAGGGAACTGAGAACTGGTGGAAACTGCGCTTGCCTGGTCCATTTTATATTGCAGGAGTTCAAACCGCCAAGAGCATATTATTGACCTCGTGAGGTAGGGACGGAAATACAAAACAGTACTATTGGGAGGATGTTCCTCCTATTGGAGGATATTCGTCGGGGCTCTGGTGCCTCGTTAACGCGCATTTCTCGGAAAGATGGGAAGGCTTGCCGAATCAGTGATTCGGTATTCCGCCTCGTATATCCAGGAAAAGCTGCTGAAAGGAATCAGGCGTATGATTCGATGGGTTCCACGAGGACGGAACGTGACAGAATTCATTTCCTGATTTGGCATCCAGACCCGGTCCGCGACCTGAAATGACGGGCATGTTGCCCCTCCCGTTGCCAGCATCCATGGGAGCCCGAGGTCACGTCTTCTCCGAAGGCCACCAGCTGATAGGCGTTTGATCAAGATAGCTGGCGCAGACGAGCAGACGGGACCAATGGAATCAATTAAGTATTTGGTGTTAATGTCATGTTTCGTTGCCGAAGCGGAATACAGTCAAATAGTATCAATTCTCAAAAACCTGAGCTGTGCGTTGCACTTGGATTCTAAAGCGGAACCGAGTTTCTGGCGTTTTCTATCCGAGGAGAAATCACCCTCGGAGCCGTTAGACCGGTACCATATCACTGGCAAAAATCAACCGCGGGACACAGACACCATGCCTATAGGTAATCTTTTATTAGATGTCATTTTTCCGAAAGGTCGCGGGCCGCTGACGACCCGCCAAAATAGTGGAGCGGACGAGACCACCGGTGGAGCGAGAGTTACTTTGAGGGTAGGTCAAACAATATCCGATCTCGAGAACCTGTGATTTTCTTGATTTTGGCTTTCACGTTTTCTATCCAACAATAACTCACCGTCGGAGCTGTGTCCCGTCGGCTGGCAAAAAACAACCGAACAGAAACGAGGAGACGCCGAACATACATCCACAGTCTTTTGTGCCGTAGCGCTTCTCTTTGTGCATCTGCGAAAATGCTGCAATAGAGGAGAGAGGAGACGGAGAGCGCAGAATAGGGGAGAACAGAATACGGGGCAGTGACAGAAAATAAAACGGTGCAAATCCTAAGCAGATAGAGCCTTAGCGTGGGCCGAATCAATGGCATAAATTTCGAGAGAGTTATGTCCACACGGTATGAGAGGTATCGTCAGAGAATGAGGGGCGTACAGAAAGACAGACTGCAAGCGCACCTCTCAATCACCGAGTCACCTCCCGCCACTTCAGGCAGCCACATGGTAGGCTCGTGGCCAGCCATTGTTGTGGAGGCACAATGACGAGCAAGCAGGTCTTAAGTACTACAAAGTATTACCTGCTCGTCAGTACTTCCCTACTATAACGGCTGGTGACGAGCATAACAGTATGGCGATAAGGGGGGATGAGTGAGCCGCGAGCAAAGGCGCAGGATGGGACACAGTAATATCTAAGGCGATGTGGGTATACGAATCGAGGTTTCGGCAAGGCAGAGTAAGAATCTGTCTAAGACCGGGCCGTGTAGCCAGTACCCAGAGAGCCGAGGTGAGTGAGCAGCTATAGAGAACCAGACGAGTCTTAGATATCATCTTGTTAACTGGTTTTTGGCGAATTAAAGAAGTAGAATGAATCAAATTTTTGGGTGTCCAGAAAACTTGTTCGACTCCGAGTCGGACTCAACCCGAACTCGCCATTTCTTGACTGATCATTTCCCGACTTGTAGACAGTTGGCAGACTTGGAGAGGATATGGACTCAGTACGAGGGATAGATCATCGCTGAATTGGCCCAGGATCGAGCAATATTCTGGGGCCATAAAGGAGTTGCGACTTGAGTGAGTGGTGGCAAGAAGGAAGGAATGCCGAGCCGTGAGAAAACAAAAATCAGACCACTTTCGGCGGAATTAAGTATCCGGATTGACGTATCACTCCATCATCCCGGTTTACTTATGCTGGCGTACCTTTCTCTCCTTCCATCATCACCCATCGGAGTAGAAACCGGCCTGCCTGCGACAACGTGCTCGCCACATTGTTGCAACTTGTAGGCAGGCTGGTAACGAGCCTAGTCTTCACGGAGAGAAGTGCAGGGTTGAACATTGAGGGCCGAGGCTGTCAATGTTTGGCAGTAATATCACTAGGGCTGCCCACCATCCCCGTCTTTACGGGTGTGACAGGTGCCGTCAGCAGGTGGCCGTCCCGTCCCGTCGAGCCCTCCCTCGGTGACCCCGTCCACCCCGTCAATGTGCAGCCCTAATGGCCGTAGACGGGTTGCGTACTACTTGGGCTTGTTTTATCAGGTGAATCGCGTGAGCGGGACCTGGAATTAACTCGGGCGATCTAGGCGAGATAAAAGAGGAGTAATAGAGACTAAAAATGTGATCTGTACAGCTGAGGGAAGTCAATTCAACTTTGACCTGCTCACGTGGTTCAATTGGACCCGAATTCTACCCGCATGCATTTGGGAAAAGACCTGAAAGAATACGAGTCAGAGCATTCGGGTAATACTTGGTGAGTCTCGCATGTTCCTCGCACTTCTGTATCGCCGAATGCAACCCGAAACTGGCTGATTTTAGACGGTGTAGCGCCGTCCCGTCAATTCACGAAAGACGGCCGTCCGAGGTAAAATCGAAAAGACGGCCGCTTTTATGACGGCCGTACCCGTTCACGGGACGGCGAGTAGCCTTAAACATCACCTGCCAAACAGGGAGACGCGAAGACAAGATTGACCATTCGAACCCACTGCGCCATCCCAACAGGACTGCAAGTTCCACGAAGATCGCAACAGAGAGGCCCCTTTGAATTCTGGGGTTAAGTTTCTGGACTCAGAACCATTTATTTTTCGTTTACAAAACCGAACCCCCGTAAACTAAACGGTAAACGATTCATAAACATTTGCAAATGTTTATAAACCGTTTATATATTATAAAACGAACATAAATTCACATATATTGGTTGGGTTCAATTGGGGTCATGAGGTAGGAAGTCAAAGGAAGGCACCCAGGATGACTTTGGCCTGAACAAGGGACTTTTCTTTATCTATGGCTTCGCGAGATTGACTATATTCATAGCATCGAGCACAGAGAAACATATTTTTCGGTACTTACAGAGGTGTAAAAACCGTGGCGGGATGGCGTGCTCACCCCTTATGTTGTTTCGAACTGTCCACCATGCCACCGCGGGGTGTGGGGAGCTTGAAATCCGAGATGCCTGAGATGCCCGGAGTTGACGTCATCACATTGAACGCGAGGGAGGTATAGGGTGAGAGCAGGTGTGATATTTGTGTTGGACCTGAATTTGAGCTGGCTCGTATTGAACTAAATGGTTAGTCGTTTTAACCGTTTTATAAACGTTTTAAAACCGTTTAAAACGGAAATGGTTGGAGCCTTGGAACTTGTTTGACTGTTTTGAAGCATGAGTTGAACAGACAGATGTGTTCGGACTTGGTCCCGAGCTGAGGTTGCCACAAGTTCAGTGAATTATGCTGCGGGATACAACGGGATACACACATATAATATCAACATTCTGAGTCGATGGAACTGTCCTGACTCGCTCCAGAAGTCCGTAAAGTTAATTTTAAAGCGCCGGCCCTCCGATGATTATTTCAACCATGGTTCAAGCTTTGATTTTGAACTGCCATTGCACTGGAACTGTCAACGCGTTCTGGTCGTCGAATACGAAGTTTTTTGCTAGCCATATGCATGTATGAAGAAACGATTCATAGCCTATCCGATTCATGAATTCATGAGCAGCGCACGGTCGGGATTCTTGGGCGGGACTGGACTTCAGCAGCTATGTATGAGGTGAGGTGAAATTTGGGGAAACAAGCGGCAGTGGAAGCTATCGAGATAGCACCCAGCTTTGCAACCATGGACAAATAGCCCTCAAGCAAATGCATATGGACTTGCAGTGATATACTATAATTGCCATTTTTTAGCCCCGGGAACCGGCAGCAAAATCCAATGGCATTCCTGTCACTGGCTTTCAGTGGAATCCAACGGCGGACACTGGATTCCATGGCAGACCGGGGCTCGGCAGTGGGTGCCGCCATCAGCCGGTGCCGAACGGTGCCGATGAGCCGGCGGGTATTAGTGGACGGCCACCGCTCGGCGGCCATCGGCAGACTCGCGAATCGACCTTTCCCAGCGCTCATCAATTGCCGATGGGGTGGCCAGCAGTGCCGATGGGCCGGTGGAACTGACGAAAAATCACTGGATTCTGTATGGGTACGGGGAAAAAAAAGCAATTGACACGTATGATTTAGGCCGGCCACATCCTGAGTAGACTGCACGTCCGGGATGGGGTTGGACTTGTGGGTGAGTAAGTGAGTGACTTGAGAGTTCGGGCCGGATGCGATGTCAATTATGTGTTATCCTCCCCCAGAACTCGGACAAGTAAGAAAGAATCACGAATATCATTTTATTGAAAGGTTGTGGGACCGAGCTGAGTATCTAAATCGCCAGCCTTTTGGCTTTTACCCCGGTTCCAAATTTTTTACTTCAAGGGAAACGGTTCAGTAATGAGTGAAACAATGCCGTTCTTTCGGGCAGGTCCGAGTGTCCGAGCAAGTTTCTGATTGCCGGTTCCATTTTGAAACCGCCTTTCACAAGAGCGGCTCCAAAGTTGCTGTGGTAAAAGTTCTGTTGTTGCAGGGCTATGAGCCTGGGAGGCGGATTCTGAAAGAGGGTTGGTGGCCGGTCGATTTTAGAGTAGGAGGAATAGGATTATGAGCCGGAGAATCAGGGTATCGGTAGGTCGATGAATCCGTGAGATAAAAGAGTATCGATAGGTTGTAAAAATGGTCGTGAGAGCGCGAAGGCGTAAAATCGATGTTCCGTGGGGATTAGCACGCCGAAGTGCGTACTGCGTGGGTTTGTAGTTGACGTGGGGCGACGAATAAAACACGAAGTTTGGGCACTAGCCCACACTGCCTCGCACGGATGAGGGTAAGACGTAGGGTGATGATTTGCTGGCACCGTTGGTGCGTATTTACAGTACAAACAATGAGGTAACTAAAAATATAAATAGAAACAGGGAAGAACCGAAACCAGCGTGTGGTTGAATTTCCACATGCCGGCCATACGACTCTGCAACAGTGCGGGGGATTTTGATGTCGTCCCCGACATCGAGTAACTATAAAAAGAAGAGAAGTATGGCCGTAAGTAGGAAGTCTAAAACAGAATACTGTCCATGAGCAAGTGCGTAGCATGAGATAAAGAAAAGAAATCATATCAGTGAGGTAGCCATGAGATCCTAGATGCTTGGATGAAGATGTAACGTAAGTGGAAAGAGCCCATGTGATGAGAATGAGTACAAGTGAAGATGGCGAAAGGGACTTAAAGAATAATTTTCGGAGACGATCGATGAATGATATAGCGGGGGGTGGTGTAACAGGAATCGAAGGTGGATCAAGAACGGGTTTCACAACGAGGCTGGAATCAAGGTGGCGAATAAATGCTGCTACCTTCGCGCGCATGGGGGGGAGAAATGGCGAGAAGATCGGCGAATGATAATGTGACGAGCTGCTTTGGATCTACATCGAGGTCCGGTAATCCCGGCGCCGAGTTGTGAGGTGGCGAACGAATATAAGATGGAAATGATGGAGAAATCGAAGACTGTGAATGAGTTGGCGACGCTGGACGTGGTTCGTCGATTTCGCTCGATGCAGATGGCTGTGGATCGGAAGCGGATGCGACAACGGGAGCTATACATGCTGGAAGGGGAGGCGAAAGATACGGGGGATTCGAATCGAAGTGGGGATGGGGGAGGAGCATGATGTGAGTGTTGGAATAATACAAGCCGACACATTCGTTACGGTTGGAAAGCACGTGTGGTAACGCACTGCACGTTGGGATACAGGCATGGCAATGCACTGTGGTTGAGACGCAGGCATGGCAATGCACTGCACGTTGCGAAGCTGGCGTGGAGACGCGTAGCAATGGCATGGAGACGCATAGGTTCAGCTGGACTGAAACACTATACACTTCATTGTTCTACGGTTCCTATTTATACATGTTGATTACATTGTTCTCTGGGTATAAAAGCCCACCTAGCTCTTGGAATAAATTATCTTGTCTTCCCCACTTTTGTCCCCACCTCTCTACATTTGATTCTACAGGTTATGGGCCCCGCCGCTTAAAACCCTAAACGAAAACTTCCACTTTATAACCTATCACCCATGTTCTACCAACACATTCTCCTCAACCGCCAAACTTGGCGAATATTTCGCCAAACTTCCCGCTTGCAAAGCCGATGGCACGAACTGGGTCTTCTTTCGTGATCGCTTCCTGTTTGCGCTGGACGCGGCAGGACTTGGCGACCATTTTGACACCACCGCCGCTGCACCGGTTGCCCCCGAGATTGTCGATCCGGCGGCACCGACGGCAGCTGAGGTGGAAAGCCAATGACACCTACTTGGCACGTCGGCGGTTCTGGAAATCGGAGCAGGCCATCATCAAGCAGGGCCTAGCTTCGGTAATCCCAGATTCGCTTTTCTTGAAGGTCAAGGGGGCGGCGACAGCGAAGGAAATGTGGGAAAAGGTTAAAGAGGAATATGAGAAGAAATCGAAAATGGTCACGGTTGATCTGCGCCGCAAGCTCCAAGATGAGCGGTGCGCAGATGGAGGGGATGTAAAGGCTCACCTCGACAAACTACGGACGATACGCGCGGACTTGATCGCTATGGGCGCCGACCCAGGAGACGAGAATTTCGTTGCGATCGTACTTGGCTCTCTCCCCACAGCATACGAAACCTATCTTTCAGCACTCACGGGTGCTGCCACGCTTCTTGGCAAAGAACTCGACCCCGACACGGTGCTGCAAGGCATCAGTGATGAATCGGACCGTAAAGCGGCCAGGAATTCTGGGAAGGGCGAGAAAGAGGCCGCATTCTATGGGAATGGCGGCAAGAATTCGAAGCCAAAGAAGACGATGGAATGCTATAATTGTCACAAGAAGGGGCATATGGCAAAGGATTGCTGGGCTAACGGAGGAGGGAAGGAGGGTCAGAACCCGCATAGGAAGGGTCGTGGCCATGCGAACACCACCAAGGTGGAACAGGATTTAGATGCTGCATGGATGGCAGTGTTGTACGAGTCGGAGGACTATATTGAGTTCGATGAACTGGATGAGGAGGAGTTGGAGGATGAATACAAGGACTTGCCGCCATTATTGGATGTGTCGGACAGCGACGATGAAGCTGACGACGTTGAGAAGGATGAGAAAAATGATGAGCACTCAGTGAAGACATCACTCACCTCGGAATCTGTATTCATCGCCGCCGCTCCCGAAGAAGCGCTCGAAATCTACGATTCGGGCGCCTCAGTTCATATGCCGCCCTCACGGCATCGTTTGATGAATTATCGGGCTATTCAGCCACGAGGAATTACCGCAGCCCAATAATCAAACGCTTGACGCAGTTGGAATGGGGGATATGCACATTGAAGTGCCAAATGGGGCGAACATGTCAACGAGAGTCCTTGTGAAGGACGTATTGCACGTACCAAAGCTCGGTCCCACCCTCATATCCATCGGTTGCATCACACAAGCCGGCTGCGCAGTCCAATTCTGTCAAAAGGAGTGCCGCATATTTGATGGCAAACATCGACGAATCGGCACCATTCCACTCGTTCGTGGACTCTACCACCGTTCAAGTTCCGAATCCACCACTACGGGCGAATGTAGCATCGGATGGACCAGTACTCGTGACTCCCGAGGAGCTGCACCGTTCTGATGGGGCATCTTCCAGTTGAAGCGGCAAAGAAGCTGGTCAAAAACGACCTGGTGGAAGGGATTGAGCTCGATGAGACAGGACCTACCTTGGAAGATGACTGCAAATCATGCCTGCATGGCAGGATGACTCGCAAGCCAATCTCAAAGGCAACAGAGCGCACTGCAACGGGCAATGTTGGCGATGAAGTTCACACGGATGTGTGGGGTCCCGCCACTATTGAAAACACCGCAGCACAAGAAGTACTATGTCTCTTACACAGACGAATCTTCGCGCTACACAGTCCTGATCTTGATGCGCTCGAAGGACGAAACATTGGAGTCGTTTGAAGACGTTGATGCTAGATGGGAAACTGAACATGGGATCAGGATTAAAATCCTGCATTCAGACAACGGTGGCGAGTACAAAAGCCACGTGTTTGATAAATACCTTGCAAAGAGGGGCATTCGACGCCGTCTCACTGTTCATCACACCCCCGAGCACAACGGAAGTCGCTGAGAGACTCAATCACACACTATTGGAGAAAGTGCGTGCGATGTTGCATTGCCACAGGATTGCCAACAAATCTATGGGGCGAAGCATTGAAACACGCTGTTTGGTTGAAGAACAGGACATCTACCAAGGCGTTGGGTGGTTGCACGCCTTACGAGGCATTCTACAAATCGAAACCAGACTTACGCAATATCCACGAATGGGGTTGTGAAGTTCGGTTCATGTCGCCGACGCGTCAAAATTAGATGGACGTGCTCGAGAGGGCAGATGGATTGGATACGATCTCGACAGCATCGACGGACATCGGATTTATTACCCCGATAACCGGTCGATCCGCGTTGAACGAAGCGTGAAGTTTCCTGAGATCAAAAGAAGCGGTGAAATTTATAGGGTGCTGAATGAGGGGAGAAACCGGAAATTAGGGTCAAAGGAAACTTGGAGAGCATCCAGCACGCACCTGCGATAGCTCCGCAGACCTTACCAACCGATTCCCACCCAGCAACTCCACCTTCTCCACTCACTACACCTCCATCTACTCCACCCAGACACTCGGAGTCAACACCAATAGCACCACGTGATATTTCAAGCACAATTGACCCGAGGAACATTGTGGAAGGCACTCGAACACGACGTGCTGCTCACTTGGCAGACGCCGGAGATGGTGATCTGAATAGTGTTGGAATGGAATATGCTTACCTTGGAATGGGAAGCTTGTCGGACTCGCCCACAGTTGAAGAAGCTATGAGCCGGGAGGACTGGCCGCAATTCAAAGCAGCGATGGACATGGAGATGGAAGCTATGAAGAGGACCGGCACATTTGGTGACAGCCTTGTTCCGAGGCCAACCAGCCGAAATGTTGTCGGATCAAAGTGGGCGCTTAGGATCAAGCGCAAAGCCAACGGCGAGGTGGACAAATATAAGGCTCGATGGTTGCGCGAGGATTCACACAAGTCCAAGGTGTGGACTACTTCGAGACCTTTTCCCCTACTGCCAAATTATCCTCTCTACGCACAATTCTATCCATCGCGACCCGATTTAATTGGGACATCAAAGTCTTCGATTACTCCGCGGCATTTCTCAATGGAGAATTTGCACCCGATGAAGAGATCTATATGGAGCAGGCTCCTCACTACTCAAACGGGAATTCTCAGGAGGTTATCCGGCTTCAACGCACAATCTATGGCTTGAAACAATCCCAGTCGCAAGTGGTACGAGAAGCTTACTACAGCTCTCGCTACACTCGACATCCATCCACTACACTCCGACCATGCCGTCTACCGCCTAGTTCGAGGCAATGATCTAGCACTGCTCGCCATTCACATCGACGACAGTACCATCACTGGGAACTCACCCGCGTTGATTGATGAAATCCAGGATAAGATATCGCGAATATTCAACATCACGATGTTGGGACCAATCAGTTGGCTTCTTGGAATGGAAGTCAATCGTAATCGAGAGAAGGGCACGCTGGCGTTGTCCCAAACGACTTACATTGACTCCCTCTTGCGGAAGTTCAACATGATTGATTGCAAATCAATCTCGGTACCCCTCGATCCCACGGTTCAACTCAGTCGCGAACAGTGTCCCGCGACTCCATTGCTCTCGCACAAATGAAAGGAATACCCTATCGCGAGTTGATTGGCGGACTCGTCTGGCTTTCAACAGCGACTCGACCAGACTTGGCATTTACAGTCTGTGTCTTATCCCGCTTGTTGACAACCCCGGACTTCCCCCATTGGAGCGCTGCCAAACGTGTGCTTCAGTATTTGAAGGGTACACGCACGCACGCACTCACATATGACGCCTCTGACTCCATGCTCGGCTTGGATATATTTGCCGATGCAGATGGAATGTCATTGGAGAATCGGAAGGCTGTTTCCGGCTACGCATTTCATATTGAATGGTGCCGCGGTTTCTTGGTCATCCAAACAGCAGGAAATTGTCTCGCTGTCCACAACAGAGGCCGAATATATTGCCATCACATACACTGCCAAGGAGGCCATCTGGTCCGCTATTTCATGACTGAACTCTTTGGACCTGTCACATTCCCCTTCCTCATCTACAACGACAATCAGTCCGCAATCTCACTTGCGCATGCAGAACTCGGACAGTTTCCATGCTCGTACCAAACACATCGATATTCGGTACCATTTCATCCGCGAGCAGATTGAAACTGGCAAGCTCGAAGTTGTGTATTGCCCAACTGCAGAGATGACTGCCGATGTTCTCACCAAGGCGCTGGCTGCCTTCAGTTCAAACCGCTCGTTTCAAGCGCTTGGTTTAATTTCGGCTTGAGGGGGAGTGTTGGAATAATACAAGCCGACACATTCGTTACGGTTGGAAAGCACGTGTGGTAACGCACTGCACGTTGGGATACAGGCATGGCAATGCACTGTGGTTGAGACGCAGGCATGGCAATGCACTGCACGTTGCGAAGCTGGCGTGGAGACGCGTAGCAATGGCATGGAGACGCATAGGTTCAGCTGGACTGAAACACTATACACTTCATTGTTCTACGGTTCCTATTTATACATGTTGATTACATTGTTCTCTGGGTATAAAAGCCCACCTAGCTCTTGGAATAAATTATCTTGTCTTCCCCACTTTTGTCCCCACCTCTCTACATTTGATTCTACAGTGAGGGCATCGATGCATGTGGCTCGTCGATTTCGTCCGATGCCGAACACGATGAATTGGGACTGAATACAATGACTGGGACTGTGCGCACGCGAGGCGGAGACGAACAATGCGGGGGATTTAAATTGGAACGTGGTGGAGAAAGGGTATCGGCGTCGATATTCGATGCGAGCGACGTTGGGGGTAAAAGAGGCGAGGGTGGTCTACGAAGTGCGATGAGGGACTGCGGGGGCTTTGAGTTCGACGACGTATTAGGCGCTGGAACGTGTACGTCATGAAAAATGGACTGCGATGCGACGTGGGGAGCCTTCTGCGAGTGGTGGCGACGACGATCTAAACAGGCAAAGAGATGGGCTGCAACACCACCCGTATTACGCGTCTTTGGGAGGGGGGATCCGTCGTGGGAGGCAAGACGCCCATTGGGATCGAATCTAGCAAGTCGGTGCTCGATAAGCTCCCAAGTCCGAGGACAGAATTTGGGACTGAGTCGGTGGGTGCCTGTTCCTCCACATACAAAGCAGCGTTGTGATCGAGGTTTGGTTGGGAGTCGGCTCGAGGCTGCGACGCGGGTGGATTCGGCGCGTCAGACGAAGATAGCGACGAGGGAGATCGTGTGGGGAAGAGACGATTGGCTACGAACGTGTCGAACGAGTCACGGTCGTAGAAGATCCCGTAAAATATGCACGACCTGGCGCTTGGTCGGCGGCGAGTCCGTTCCGCGATTCGCATCAGGGAGACGTGCTTCCACCTCCTTCCGAGTCGCCACCGGCAGACCAGCCACGAGATAAACCTGGAGCTCCAGCGCGCTAATAACCCAAACTCGTGAAGATAACCCGAAATCTGTGTGTAACAACGTAGGTACGCCTCTGCGTCCGACAAGCAAGCGAAGGGTGGTCCGCTGCAGCTACCACGGCAGAATTCATGTAAGTCCGCGATCGTATACGTGATGGGGTTTGTCGAGGGATCCATACAGCGACCGCAGCTCGGAGACAGCATCCTGCCAACTCCTTGCATTGCGCTGAAGCTCGGGCACGTGGAAGATAACACGTGGACGTCGGAGGTGCAGTATGCGACGATGAGAGGCGCAAGACCGTCGAGATCGAGCCCAGCATGCTCTCCGTGACGTGAGAGGACGTCGAGAAAGTCGGTGAGATTGGTGCCGTCGAAGCTAGGAGCGTTAGCCGAGCGCGGACGCGGCATGGGTTTAAATGCGAATGGGAGCATCAAGAAAGAGGTTGTGATGATGAAATGGGATGGAGGGATTAATTATGAAGAAGTGGGCGACAGACCACGCGGAATACCCAAGGAATAACCTCCCCCTGCGGTGGTCACCACTGTTGCAGGGCTATGAGCCTGGGAGGCGGATTCTGAAAGAGGGTTGGTGGCCGGTCGATTTTAGAGTAGGAGGAATAGGATTATGAGCCGGAGAATCAGGGTATCGGTAGGTCGATGAATCCGTGAGATAAAAGAGTATCGATAGGTTGTAAAAATGGTCGTGAGAGCGCGAAGGCGTAAAATCGATGTTCCGTGGGGATTAGCACGCCGAAGTGCGTACTGCGTGGGTTTTGTAGTTGACGTGGGGCGACGAATAAAACACGAAGTTTGGGCACTAGCCCACACTGCCTCGCACGGATGAGGGTAAGACGTAGGGTGATGATTTGCTGGCACCGTTGGTGCGTATTTACAGTACAAACAATGAGGTAACTAAAAATATAAATAGAAACAGGGAAGAACCGAAACCAGCGTGTGGTTGAATTTCCACATGCCGGCCATACGACTCTGCAACACTGTATATAACGTATCTTTGTCGGCAAAAAAACTTTCATGGAACCATTCAGTAGGTTGGTAGAAGAGACGAGCTTATAACTCCAGTTTAATCAAATTTGGCAGGTACATGTACACGGCACCTTTTTCGTGTTACTGTGCACTGTGCAGGCCAGCTATCCCCTTGAGAAATTGCATGTGCATGGCTATAATATAGAGGCATACTGTGGCCCCAAATTCACGGTACTACGGCTGTACATGAAGCCTTAGTCCAAAGCTAAGATACCGAAAATTAGCTAATTTCCATTGACACCTACCTGATGAACCCTCAGCGATGGCATGTACGACACAGCTCGGATATTGCAGTTATTGAACCTGGGACCCTTCGATTATATCCTTATGATCATTTTGAGCCCCAAGACTCGGCAAGCCGTGCAGTATTCGCCTAGAAATTCCGGTCTGTCCGAGTTCTAGGTTTGTCGGGGGGGATAGTATTATATTACAAGGACACAAAGGAAGTTCGGTTTATAACTATTCTAGCACAGCGTCACGAGGAATATATACCCCTCTACTCTTCTCTGGATTCGGACGACTAGTTCGATTGGGATACGGTGATGTGATTGCGGCTTTCGTAGGGGATTCTAGCCCCAGGAAATGAGCGGAAAAAGGACTTTATTTGAACGAACCCAGAGATAGATGTAGATCGTCGCAGCATCGACGGACCTGTAATTAATTGATATACCGATTCACAATATATAAGTTCGAATGGTAAAAAACCGAGACAGCATTGCTGACTGAAGCTCTGAAGGTATATCGCTTCCAGTCAGTGATGACAAAGTTCGGTTCAAAAATCGGTTCGAACCCGAACCGAACAACCGAACGCCGGGCTCGAACCGAACGCGGCGTACACACTCAAATCCCCTATCTGAGTGAAATCTGAAATTCGGGGCAACCCTGGAATAGTTAGCTGACAGACACAACGGTGTGAAGCAAGCTGTTAGTAATTACAGTCAAACCTGGGTGGCGAGCCAAAATATTTATTTGGGCTGAAAGACTGAGGACTAACCAAGGTATAGTAAGTATTTGGAACACCTTCTGGAACTCTCCTCAGATAGCAGTTTGCAGCGCAACCAGGGTACATCAGGATTCGATTCAGATGAGAATTTACTTGGCTGCCCGAGAACGCCGAGAAGGAAGTAAGATCAGGTTCGAACGTGTTCGAACGCTGCACCGAATCTACCTGCAGGTTCGAGGGTCAATGGATGGATGCCGGAACGAACGCCGCGTTCGAGTTGAGCGTTCGGGGCGAAAAGCCCTGAACCTGAGCCTGAACCTGAACCGAACCTTGCCAGCACTAGGCGCGATCGTCGATGGCGTCCACTTTGCTAGCTCCGCGTGCAGGTATTGCTGAGGAGAGCCCGTGTTTTGGACCCTCCAAAGCAGTCCTTGATCGCAAAAGTTTGTTGGAGGGATCGTGTCTGTGTATTAAAGCTACCTATAGGCGGATTTTACCCACGAAGGCGGGAGAATTGATGGCCCAGGGTTGCCACCGGCGGAGGCTGTTGGCGGGGATCTACGAGGTTTTGATAGTGCAGGTATAATGTTGAGGTCCGGGCCTGGACGAAATTGATGAGGTCTAGGGCTGGCGCGAGAATAGTGCAGTTGTGGACTCCATAACATGGTCGATTAATTGTTATTCGGTCGATTAGATATTGTACTTCAAGTTCTCAAACCGTCACTCGCTGCGACTTTCGTTCTTCCCGCACCCGCATAAACTTGTCGTTATGGTGTGCCCATTCTAGCTGTCCGATCCAGATAATCGGAATTATGCGTTACTCTGATGCATTGTCGTCGTGAATCGAGTGTTCTGCTCGCTGTTGTCAAGCACCCACCTGGTTGCGTTCCGGAAATCCTTTAGTGTAGCCTAAGCTCGAGGCTGATTCGACTCGGGGGGCCGTAGAGAGAAACTTGCTCAGCCCGGCGGGAAAACTCCCAGTTTTTCGGGATCAATGCAGCAGGGAATTTGGTTCAAGTTGTCCCACAAAGCCAAGGAGGACCGAGGCTCGAGTTCAAGCAGAGCCGGCGACTGCTTGCTATCATTCTCTTGAGCCACCTAAGCTGTGGTGTCGCCTTTACGGTGCCGCCTGCTAACTTGATTTTAGGACGTGATGGATACTCTTGCAGCTTAGCAACTCCCTTGGGCATTCATAGCTTATCCCTAGTGAACATCCTGTCCCGTCAAGGTATGTGTTTGAATATTTCAGGACTTTTCAAGGCCGCTTTCGGGGGTTATGAACATCCAAAAGCAGAACATCAAATGACAATGATTTTGCCAAGGCCACAAAAACTCCCTTTCATTTTTTGGACTTTTTATTCGACTTGTATGGGCATAAGATTGCGTCAGATGACGGACCTAATATAACGGCATCCTCAAAAGCTTTTACAGCGGAGGGTAAGAGTTGCGGGCTGAAACACGGTGTGAGGCGATCAACTGCTCCCGACTCAACACTGAGGTTCTCTGAAGGGAAAGTATGTTACTAAGGAGTTTTTCGCCATAAAATATTATGAAATAGCTTCAAACAGATCTAACATCCATGTATTATCATTCTGAGATTTACCGGGCACATACTGTAAAGTATGAGGTACCGATTCTTATCCCTGATCTCTTCTCCCAACAAGGATTTGTCACAATTTGTAGCTTCAAGGATGAATCTGTGTCGGCAGCCAAGGAGGTTGAAGTCAGCCCTCTCGGCCTCCGCTAAAAAGTTTCACAGACTTTCAGTGTACCAGCCTGTTTATTAGCTAAAGGCATCAAACCTCGCAGCTCGCTTCATCATCCGCCGTGCCCTGCTCAACCCCACCGTCGCCACTGCGTGGCCGCGGTTCCCGTCGCAGGCGGCGGCGGGCCAGGCCAGATAACGCGCAGTAGGTCATTAATGTCGTGCCCACTCTCGCGTACATCCTTCCACTCACGCGGATAGCCCAGGCTGCACTCCTCGAAGCGCACCCCATCCTTCCAGTCGGTGCGGGGCACGTGTAGATGGCCCGAGACAACAACGCAGGCATTGAAGCGCACATGCCAGTCCTCGGTTCGCTTCGTCCCGCACCACAGAATGAAGCGCGGCACGCGCGGGATGAAGACAAGGTCTTCCCGCAGCGGCCAGTGGTTCACGATGACCAGGGGCACGTCCCCTGCGGCGATGGCGGCGGCGGCGAGCTTGGCTTCCGTTTTCTCGACAAGCGCGGCGCACCAGGCCTCGCGCGAGGGGTGTGGGTCCGGGAACAGGATGGCCTCGTCGGTGGCGACCGTCTCGGCCTCCTCGGCCCACGCCAGCGCATCCGCGGTGCTCGTCAGATGCGCCGGTCGGAAGGTGTAGTCTAGAGGGTGAAGATGGGCGCAACGAGGACCGGCCCTCCGCTCTCGTCCTCCCAGCGCACGAACGCGTCCTCGGGCGTGTGCACCCCGTGTCGCGCGGCGACAGCCAGGCACTCGGCATATTTTGCCTCGCCGCGCTGGCTCGTGTCGACGGGAAGCGAGTACAGCTCGTGGTTCCCAGGACACCAAAAGACCTCTTTGAAGTTCTGCTTGGCGATGCTAAAGGCCAGGTCCAGGTGTTCGGCCTTCTCCCCGACATCCCCGCACAGGATCAAGCCGTCGTCGGGATGCGGCTTGAGTTTCTGCCACTCGTCTTGGTTGGACGGGAACGAGAGGTGCAAGTCGCCGATGGCATAAAGCATCGTTTGGGAGGCTGGGTCGTGTATCAAGATTCGTATCAGTAGTATGCAGCTGTTTGTTCTTCCCACGCCACCGATTCTCGGGCCTTGCCAGATGCGGTGACGAGTGTGAACACTGTGCGGTGACATCCTTCCCACCAATTCTTCTCTCTCCGCTGCAATCCCATCGAATCCCAACTCTGGATGCTTCCGCTGCTAACCATTCTAGGGTGTTAGCTTTGTGCTGGCCGTACTTCACTCTCCGAACGGTTAACAGTGTAAATAAATAGGGATCTCCACCGTAACCGTATAATACGGTTTACTGTTACCGTTACGGTACTGTAGTATTTCGCTCAATTCGTGGGTCACGCATCACAGGCCTCTAAATCCACGAATATTTTCGGGGGTGTCACAGGTCACCGAGACCAACCACGAACTTGCAAAAGAAGTCACAAAAAACCCCAGAAAAAGGCGAAAAATTCAAATTTTTTCTCCCCTGCGATGCCTCGGGGTTGGATTTGCCACGGCACTCACACAATTGACATTTCTGAAAGCTTTGCTGTCCTTCCAGGACCTTGAGGAAGTCCGGAAGCCCACTCATGGCGAGGACCTGTGAGGACGATGGGTGCAAAAAAGAGGTACAGCACCCAATTGATGTCGCACCATTTTTGGATTCAACTTGTCTTGGCGGCATCAGAAATACACCAAGACAGCTCAACTGGACCTATTTTGTGTGAGGAATGTAGTCTGTGCGTGTCTGGGTAATGAATCTGATTATTTCCCATGAGAACACGAATTTTTTTCTTGTGTCACGCTCCTGAAGGCCGATCTACGAATATTGAAGTTCGGTTTTTGGTGTCACAGGTCACAGGCGGCACGAATTGAGCGAAATACTACAGTACGCGTGTTTATAAATCTCGATGGGGAGCGACGATGACGGCTGCTGGATGAACCCGAGCGCTCTGTGCAACTCTAAAAAGGTGAGAAGAAGCTATAATCAATTCAGCTATGCACAATACTGCGCAATTTCGTTCAATTCGGCATGGGTTGTGACCCGTGACCCAAAATACCGATTCGACACTTCAGCAACCAACGAAGTTTGGCGCGACACCTCCAAAAATTCGGCATTCAAGACGGAAATTTTCGGAAATTCTGCCTTTTTTGTACCTCTGAGGGAGATTTGGCCCTGATGTCACGCATTTTACATTCGGCACTGGGTGCCGTGACCCGTGACCGAAACCAAAATTCATCGCGGCACAGAGGGTGCGTGACGCGTGACCGCCGAATTGAACGAAATTGCGCAGTATCATCTACCCTCGCTGGGTGCCGTTTTACGACCGGAAATACGGTTTACGGTTACGGTTGCGAGCACACCCGGAACCATACCGTATGGCAGTAAAACCCGACCCATAAGTATACGGTACAGTGGGATCCCTACTGCCTACGGGGGGTCTGAATGCAGTGAATGTGAAGTCGGCTGAGCCCAGAAAATAGCTGTTCAGCCGCTATTAGATTTGGTGTCTTTGATTTAATTGTCCGGAGCTGTGGTTGGGATGCTGGTTGGTTGTTTGCGGGTTCGGTTCAAAAATCGGCTCGAATTTCCCGAACCGAACAACCGAACACGGTGTTCAGGGTTTCGGGCAGGAGCGCACACGCATGCGTTCGAACGCCGAACCCGAACATGGAGCAGGTGAGTGATTTTAAATTTCAGCCAAATTCGGGGTGTTTCCGACCTCGCTCCGTGATGTAATAGGGATGTACACACTCCAATCCCCTAAGTATCTGGGTGAAACCTGAAATTCGGGGGCCATCCGGGAATAGTTATAACCTGACAGACACGACGGTGAGAAGCAAGCTGTTACTTGGTAATTACAGTCAAACCTGGGTGGTGAGCCAAAATATTTATTCGGGCTGTAACAAAGGTACAGTAAGTACTTGGAACACCTTCTGGAACTCCGAGATAGCAGTCTGCAGCGCAACCAGGGTATGATTCAGATGAGAATTTAGTTGGTTGCCCGAGAACACGAGAAGGAAGCTGAATTGGGTTCGAACATATTCGAACACCGGACCGAGTTTACCTGCAGGCTCGAGGGTCAATGGATGGCGGAACGAACACCGCGTTTGAGTTGAGCGCTCGGGGCGAAAGGCCCTGAGCCTGAACCTGAACCCAACCTTGCCAGCAGTAGGCGGCGCGATCGTCGACGGCGTCCACTGCGGATTGGCCGTTTACTAGCTCCGTGTGGAAGTATTACTGAAAAAGCCCGTGTTTTGGGCCCTCCAGAGCGGTTTTGGTCGCGGAGGGTGGGGTGGACCAGCCAAGTTTGGTGGAGGGACCGTTTCTGTGTATTAAAGCTACCTATAGGCAGATTTTACCCATGAAGGCGGGAGAATTGATGGCCAGGGTTACCAACTGGCGGAGGCTGTTGGCGGGGATCAAGCGCGCACATAGGGCTGCTGCCCGTTACCGTGACGGCAACGGCCGTCGATTTGACGGCTGTTTTTCGCATCCTGAAACCTCTGACGGGACGGGACGGGCAACGGGACGGGACAGGCAACGGGACAGGACGGGCAACGGGACGGCCGTGGCGGCCGTGATTACGGTAACGGGTTGGGTTCCAATTCAACTTGTGATTTTGACCCCATCTCGACTCACATATTGGTATAGAATGTCTTGCATGTCTTCAATTGACCAGTTACATGTTCACCCCTGCTGTTCTTCGGTCTTGGTGCAAGCTTCTGGTGTGTTGAACCTCAGCAATCATGTTCGGCTGTTGCCGATGATCACAACAATAGCCATGCAACACCGATTTCTGACCAACAGATCTGGTGGGAGGGAAATATATGAACTAAACGAGGCGGCTTTCCAGGTATTCAACTGTTTAAACTGGAAATTCCCGCTCAAATGGTCAGTTTAAAACCAGATTCAAATCACCCGTCGAACGGCCGTCACGGCCGTTGTTTGACGGGCCGTAGAGGGAGCTCCAAAATCTCCGACGGGACGGGCACGGCACCCGTTCGACGGCTGCCGTCGAGCCGTCGCGACGGTAACGGGCGCCAGCCCTACGCGCACACGACCAATTGCCGCCACTCGCCCATTCCGCAAAACTGCATTCTATTGCGTCTGAAACATCCCGCACACCAATAGCCCCTCTTACGATTTTTCTCCTGACTTTTAGCGCCAGGTTGAAGTTGGTCTTCGAGTTTCACTTGGCACGCTGTTGGCAGATCCGTGGCGGTGTGCATTATTTGTGTGTGCTTGGGCACGGCATTACTGTAGCATTTAATTCAATTCGTATGTCACAGGTCACAGGCCTAAAATTTTACGATTTTTTTCGTACCGGTCACAGGTCACCGGAGCCATATACGAATACTTCAAACAAGTCACAAAATCACCAGAAAATGGCCCAAAAATCGAATTTCCGCCTCTGCGCCGCCTGCTTGCCATTAAGCGGCGCGCAGCGTTTCTATGCAGGATAAATTATCCTCAACGTGTCAGGAAGACCAGTCTGCAGCAAAGATGCCGTGAAATTCCGATGATTATGTGAGTAAATCTCCTATTTTAAATCCCAAATGAAATATGAGTACTTTGAACCATTCTACAACCTGGGAGGCAGATTATGCATATCTGAGGCCTGCGAACTTTCGGCCGATTTACGAAAAAAAAATGGGTTGTCACGCCCGACCCAGCCCAAATACGAAATCTGGATTTCGTACGTCGCGGTCACAGGTCACAGGTGGGTACAAATTGAATTAAATGCTACAGTAACCCTCTTCCTCTCCGTCCGCGGCTGCTCGCCATTCTGCTGTGTTTTCTGGCTGGGACTGCGCAGGAAGTCTGTCTTTGTGACTGTCTACGAGTGTCTGAATCTTACTCGGGACCAGAACTACTTTTTGTGTGCAGCCTGCCTGACTGCTGCCGCGTTGCTACCCCGTGCCAGCTCTTTCCTCTTCTGCCTTCTGGCTTCTGCGCCCTCCTCCCGGGTCACCGCTGCTATCTCCCATCCTATTCTTCCTTCCATTCGATTGCACTAGTACGGACCAAGACAAGAAACACACTAAAGATTGATCTCACAATAAACACATGGCGGCGGCACCTGTAGCACCTGCCCCTGCGCCCAAATTCTCCTTCAAGGCTCCGCTCCCGCCCTCCGCCTCCGCGTCCTCTTCCACCTTCACCTCCACCTCGTTCAATAACAACAACCCCAATATCACCTCTGGCGCCTCCGCCGCGTCGCAAGCGCCCGAAACAGCAACAGCGCCCGCAGCGGGGAAGCCAGCGCCGCGTCTCGCTCGCGCTGCCGTCGTCCCCACGCGTCGTCCCCGCTGGCACTTCCGCGACGACACGAGCGTGCCGTACGCCGACCCCGACCCCCGCCGATTCGGCGTCGGCGGCGGGGCGCAAGGGCAAGGTGTGCCGCATCGCGCTCGAGCCGGACGACGACGCGGATGCGGGGGAGCTCGAGGGCGGAGAGCGCGACGCGTCCCCGTGTGCGGGCGCAGGCGGGCCGGGGGTGGACAAAGGGGAGAAGCAGGAGCCGGGACGGGGACGCCCACGGGAAGAAGCCGCGCCGCAAGTGGACGCCGGCGGAGACGCAGATGCTCGTGGACGGGTGTAATATTGTGAGCCTCCCTCCTTCCTCCCCACTTGCCACTTTCCTCTTCCTATTCCTCTTTGTCTTGCCATTTTTCGAAAAAAAAAACTGATGCTATGCCCCGCGCACAGCACGGCGTCGGCAACTGGAAGGCGATCCTCTCTGACCCCGCGCTCGAGTTCCAGGGGCGGTCACCCGTCGACTTGAAGGATCGGTAGGTCGCGTTCTCCCTTGTTGTTTTCCTTTTGCTCTTTGTTGCTTTTTCCTCTTTTCCTTCTCCCCGGAGTGGCGCCAGCTCGCTTTTTCCTTCCCTCCGAATTTTTTGGGGCCGGCTGGCATGTACATGACACCGCCTCTTTCATTTCACCCGTTCGGGTTCGGGAACCGAGACCGAGGGGTTTCGTTTCTGACAGACCGTTTTGCCCGCCGGCGTGTGTTGCATGCGCGGGCTTGCGTGGAGAGGAGGAAAAGAGGAGTCGACGCGTGGCTTGAGGCGCACGGTGCAGACACACCAATGCGAGGATGTGCAAACTCCGTGGCTCAGTGTTTTCATATTTTGTCCAATCTTTATGTTTCTGATTGGCTGCAAACTGACTCTTGGCGACTACGCACATCTTACAATGCCTGTCTACCCTGTACATATGCCGGAGCGCAGCGAAGGCACATTTTGTAGTACATATGTAGATATGGCTTTGGACAGAGAGGCTTAATTTTGTGATGAAGATGCGAATAGATGGACAACACATTACGGGGAATATATTCATGGCCGAATGAAGACCCAAAAAGTACTGTTTTAACAAGGGGGAAGGAATTGCTTAATGAAACGAGATTGTGAGTAGCATCATACTTAAATAGTCATAGTTGGAAATCATATCATAACAAAAAGGATAGTATCTTGGAGGTCTAAACCGTTGCTACATGCGACTACTGCAGTAGAGGGGACTTCTCCAACGCGGAGAAGGCGGCTTGATCCCTCCTGTTCAGGTTGTGGAGTTTCGTGAGATTGTTCGCACAACGGAACTCGCCTCCCTTCCCTGCTGCAAGATCTGTAAAATGTTTCTGTGCAGTTTCATACGCAGCCCGTCAAGGGGAACTCGGGATTAAAATTTCGTACGTGGGGAGGGGGGGGGGGGGTCCCAGGGAGGCTGAAAAAAACTTTTTGATACTTTTGTTAGAAGGGGTTGAAAACCCTCAATTTACCGTTTGGACAATGCCAGAGGTGTCAGGTAGGGTTTGTACGATGCCCGAACCATCTTGGAGGTCAGCTTCCTAATATGGAATGTC
>JARKIC010001943.1:0-86726 GCA_029378375.1 Mycena olivaceomarginata
CCGGACTTCATGGAAATAGTCTTTAAATACTGGGTGGGTGAGGCCATCGCGGTGCGGGTGGCGTGAAGAGCGGGAGAAAAGCGAGGTCTCCTGACATGGACTGTCTGGTAACGTGGTCGCGCTGGATTTGTAAATTATCAGAATTCGACTCACAGTCGACGACAAAAAGGCCTTACTTCAATAAGCTCCTCGTGGTGAAGCGAGGTGACGAAGCTCTATAAGATCTTAGATCATCCTCATTAGAAGATGCAAGGCTATACCTACCTGCAGCTTGTCCGTTCTCATGGTGATCGATAAGTTACGAGACGGGGATATTTAGGCAACTCACTTGCGAAATCCAAGGCCTAAGATTCCATCCATCTTGCGACCCCTGAAATGAGAAGTTGCCCTCGTCGCGACCCCAAATATGAAATTTGGTGAGCGACAAACGTGGAAGGCAGACGCATCTGGCTTCAGTCCCTAGTCTCTGACGAATTGGCCAGCAAGAATGGGATACCAGTGGAAATCGGTCCAGGACAGTGCCGATCGCATGCACATCCGCGAAAATAGCGAAGTTCCAACTGCATTGACAAGAAATCACCGAACGATGCACATATGGCACCTTTGAGCACCAGCATGTAAACCCTCGGTGGGAAAGTCGGTCTGTCCGTAGACGGCGCCGAATTCCGAGCATAGCCAGGATTTGAGGGTAGATCCTAGCCACAGATTTGGGAGGCTCAGCGGTTATCGAAGGCAAAACGTGCTATAGCATAGTAGAAGGAACACGGAAGTGAATCGTGTCCGGGACATCGCTGAGAAGGTACAGATGCTGAAGTACCGGATATACTCTAGAGAAAGACGAGATTGTGTAGGTCGGGCGACACGCGATTGGCCAAATTTACGAAAAGCGCTTGGTGGTCGTCGAACTGCTAGATACATGGATGAACGGAGCATACCCGAACGTCTCGATTAGAGTGCGATACCTGCAGAGTCCAGCGGCGATTTCAAGGGAGAGGCCTGACAGAGGATCAGAAACGCGTTATGGTACGTAAAGAAGGCGTAATCAGGGGTTGAGGAGATGCAATCAAGACGAGTCACAGGTCCTGGTAGGTGGTGGCCGAGCGGCAGGCAGCAGTGGTAGATGCTGAAGGAATAACAGAGAAGTAAAAAGAGGGACGGAGCCGAAAGGAAAAGCTTAAGGTAGCCCAGATAGCCGAAGCAAAAGAACAGGGACGTACAGAGGAAAAACACGGAGGCTGCGAGGCCGCAGAGGTAAAGTCGCACGGCGACCGTACTAGCCATTCATTGAGCTTACATTTTGGGCCAATATCGTATGGTGCAAACGAGGAGCGCAGGTTATATAATGCCAAAGAAAAACGTGACTCCACCGATTTTCCGGAGCTCAGACGAAACGCCGTCATCCGCGGGGCAAGAGAGAGGACTGAGATGGAGGGAGCGAGAGAGGTCATGGACGTATCAGTGCAAAGAAGCGGATGCACATAGAGGGTTAGATTTGTATGCAGCAACTTGGCCAGCGGGAATGGGAAAGTATGGCCAGTGGAAGTTGGCAGCATAGATGCTCCTACAGTGTTAGCGCACTTGGGGCGGTCGATTGCCTGGGATGCCCACTAATTATAACTTTAGGTAGTGGGTCCTGAGATGCGATCGCTTAATTTTTTGGCTGTAAATGCAGAATTTGGTCTTGTTTGGGCATATGTAGAGGTCATAGATTCGATCCTCGCATGTCGCCCATTTCAAAAATCTTTTTAAAAGGTCTGGTGTGATTGATGGTTATTTCCTTGTTCGGCCTGCCAACCTGGGGAGGTATCTCAATTTGTGTTCTCATCTGCAATTGGGCAATGTCCTCTCTACATTTTTTATTAATCTGATGTATCGGCACCAGCAACTCTGAATCACAGTGGTCTACCTCCTCTGTTATGACGTGAAGTCCTTCCCTGTGAAGAAGTCAGCTCCATGTGCAATTTCAATCCTTACCATTATAATCCTGTCTCATAACTGTTCCAATTCTCAACAGTTATGTTCAACTTCAACATGAGTCAAATAAACTGTGGCAACATCCGGGGCCAGAGTCCTGAGATGTCCAGGTCCAGTGCATCTCTGGCCAATTTCTTGATTCTCCCAGTCTATTATATTTCTCTGCTGCCTGTAATGAACCCCGACTGTGTCGGGGTTCCCAAGCCCAATGCGAGCTGGTCGACATGTCGACCGAGCAAGAATTGGGCGCCATTTTTGTCTATTGTAAGTCAGAAAGTAACTTGAATCTGCAGTCTCGACATGAGCTCCTGACTCCCACCTAAGAATTGGAGAGGGATTACAGTATAGTAGGGTTCCTTGGATAACAACTTTGATCTTTCCTTTATACAGCTCCCACTTGCCCTCAATAAATTCTAAGTTAAAGCAGGCACATACTAGAGCATATAATGAACGATACTGTGGTAGAACCCGAGGAACCAAGGTGCTGGAATGGAGTAAGGAAAATAAAGTGGTCATGATGACACAGGTGTCACACGTCGGGTTCCTTGGATAATTGATGTCACACCAACCAGGTGTCACACCCATTTTGATGTTTCTGCTGCCGAGTCCGCAATGCACCGAAATAAAATCTGAATTTAAGTTTGTAGATACTGGAGCCTATAATGTGCTATACTGCTACAGAATTTCACGATTTAGATCTGTAAAATGTAGCCAGATGCTCTCGGCGGCCGAAGAGTCACACTTCGGGTTCCTTGGATAGCGTGATATCACACATCATTCTCGTCCATCCGATGGACGAGTTATCGGACCCTTGACACGGTCGGATTTAGCGCGGGAGACCATGGAACCCTCCTCCACCTGATGCCACAGACAGCGGCGTGGTGGAACGCGGAAGGAGACATTGGTCAACGTGTCAAAGGTGTCACGCCCTTCGCGTGCGTGATCTTATATCAATTCTAGACGCGTCAATCTCGGCCGGATTGCCTGACCTTTCGGGAAGATTGTAGCCAAGACCATGGACTTTGATATGGAAAATAGCTTCAGGCCAACATTGGCCAGATTAATACACAATCGATGAGAAGGAAAGTGATTGATGGCCTGATCAGGCAGTGAGTTCTCGTAGGCCTCTATGTCGACTCGCTCTTCCCTAGTGAGGGCAGCAGCGTCCTTGGGGTTAGGGTAGAGTTCTGCCCCCGTGCAGATTCTCCATAGCCCTTTGGTGCCTGCATAAGCCTCAAAGTTCTCGTACCATGTGGCGAAATTTTCGCGGTCGAGAATGGGACGGTTGTTGTTGGAGAAGTTGTCGGACATGGTAAAGGATATGATGCAGTAGATGGTGTGTATGCTGAATGACCAAATGAGTCGTCAAAATAAATCCCGAGGCGATTTTATTGCGCGGGGCCCATAACCTGTCAAAAACTAGGACGGCAGGTACACGGCGCAGATGCTATCAAGCACTCAAGGAACTGGGACGACGTTAGGCAAAGGTGAAGATATATTCCACATGAGTACATACCTGGGACGACGTTAGGCAAAGGTAAAGAACCTTTGCCTGTCGCCCCAGTCACTATATATAATATCCCGGCCCCCGATTATTTTATTTTTATTTTTATTTATTTTTAGGGGTCAAACCGCTTGACCCCCGGTTTGACCCCGGTCAGTGCCAACACTGCTCCAGACCTCAACCCCATCGAGGTCAGCACTTGTACGTTCCCTCACTGCTGCCCCATTCCTCTATCTCAATCTATTCCATCTGGTAGGGAAGGCCTATCTTCGCGCGAACGGGCACTCCATCAGGAACGCCGACGACCCGACCTTCCGCGCCTCTTCGAACGCATCGGGACTCGACTGGTTGTATAACTCCAGAGAAGGCTTGTGCTTGGTTCCATCATGCTGGATACATTGTCGAGTAGTATTTCTATCAGCTGATGTATGAATGGATTGTGTTTGTGATTGAGAATGCAATGCTAATTTTACCAACCTCAGGGCTCCAAAGGCGTTTGAAATGTAGTAAAGTTCCGCGAATCTTCCGCAATATCTCGATGGTCGTACCCCGAGTACGAATCCAGACATCCACCGCAGGCCCTTCCCGCAAAATGGTTAGCGAGCTCGTCTGTCGCTGGTGGAACACCCGAGTGCGCTATCGTTACCGCAGTCAAAGGTTCCAACACGTGGACCAGACGAATACTTTTCTCATTTTCCTTGATCACACCGAAGAACTTGCTTCAATAAAATGCGTTGGAGGGTTCGTATTGGGTCTACTTATTGTCTCACGACCTATTTACCACTACTACCTCCCAGATACAATTCGTACAAGGGATATCCATCTGCACCCGTGCTCCTCCATGTGGCTGACGGTGGGTTTCGGCGGTGCCGAGGCAAATGCTGATTGGCAGGTGGTATTTGAGGACACTGTTGAAAATCCGAACTCTGGGTTGTTTAGTACAGGCAACCGGTATCCTTCGCCTTGCCAACACCATGAACCTCGACGAGCTCCTCAACGTCCCCGAGGCGGATGCGAGAATGGACAACAGCACTGAATGAATAGCCTGAGATTAAATCAGTCCCTGTCAACCATAAATTCAGCAATATATGTTCTGCACACATCTTTAAGGTCCTGGCACGGGAGAGTATATCGGTCAGTTTTCGAGATGGAAATGAAGATTTAACGCCAGTGATACTCTCGTAAGTGCGCAAATTTTGAAATGAATATTCACTCTCGTGATGGGAACGAGGAGAAATCGACTCACAGGGCCGCTGATTGATGAAAAACTGGGCATACATTGTAGGAATCAACTTCAAGTTCGCGTGTTTTGGGCAGTGCTGCAGTGCGAGAACGACGTCAGATTCCACGTCGTGGAATCGCAGGCCGTACATGTTGGAAATAGCCGCGGATAGTACATTTGCACAGCTGGGTTGACATCCTTGAGATTACCTGAATAGCAGCCCGCCTCAGATTAGACAGCTTGTGCAAAAGTAGTCTCGGTGCACAGCCTCTCATGACATCCCAATCTGGGAACCCTGTCATGAGAGTCTGGACTAAAACGAGTCGGCTAACCATACCATTGCTCTATCGGCACTTTCCCACGATATATGCCCTACCTGCTGCGACTTGAATTTTGTATTGCACAATAATGAGTGCCCGTTAATTCGCGAAAATAATAACTGTAGCATTTGTAAGCTCATTGAATAGGTCTGTGTGCATAGAATGACAATTTCCATGCAGTAACTCGACAATTCGATGTGCTTCTCAAATCACCAAATCGGGCAAATAGCCCCTATGTAATTTCAACCTCGATGCATTTACAAGAATTCAGATAAACATTGGTGTTTCATTTGGTAGAATTTGACTCACAGCACCTATGTTAGACCTTGGGAATGGTGGTAGAAGATGGGACAGAGTCGACGCTTGCAGAGTACGCATGCGTGAAACACAAATAGGGGCCAATTGTCTGATTCGGGAGCATGTCAGATTATTGAGACGGTCCCGCAGTTGCAAGCTTGGACTGTACAAGACTGCTCTACTCGCGTATAAATGTCACTGCAAATATTTTTGTGGATTTAGACGGATTGGCCATTGTGCAATACAAAATTCAAGTCGCGGCAGGTAGGGCATATATCGTGGGAAAGTGCCGATAGAGCAATGGTATGGTTAGCCGACTCGTTTTAGTCCAGACTCTCGTGACAGGGTTCCCAGATTGGGATGTCATGAGAGGCTGTGCACCGAGACTAGTGCAAAAGCCGCATGAGCCGCATGCGGCTTTTGGGCATTGTGCAAAGCCGCATGGGATTTTATGTTTCTTCTGGGTAATACCATGGCTATATCTCAAAACTTCTATTCCATGCCTGAAAGTGGTACATCTTTATTTTTGTTGGATTCCTCCCTGAGGGCAAGCCAGAGCAAGCCGTTCTCTGACGTCATTACTACCGCAATTTTGTCTTGCCTGCTCTCACCGCACCGTTGATGCTCCACTTCTGATCCCAAAATATACTTGAATTGCATCTATTCTATTGCAATATATGGTATTTGGGTAGTAGATTTGTTTTTTTTTCGATGCGGCCTTGCACAACGCCCAAAAGCGCATGCGGCTCATGCGGCTTTTGCACAAGCTGTCTATTCTCCTTGCTATTTTGGGACCGAGGCTGTGGCCCAATAAATTTCTACAGGGCTTAACAGCTGTGCGAGAGGGTAGAAAACCTTATGTTGACTTCCGGACGGGTTTTATGCATGTTCCCCAAATGATCAAAATAGCATATCGAAGTTCATTTTTTGATTCGGTGGTCTGTGATGCAATAGAAACAACCTCAAGGAATTCTCTACACTATAATCGAGGTGCAAGGAAAAATTGGACATTCCAAGGACTGGAATTTGCCGGAAACGGCCTCAAATTGGCCTGGGTTTTGCCGCACGGCATGTTCTGTTTTAATCGGTCGCTAGCGCCTCGGAATGGTGGGGTTGCCTTCTGCGTTTTCAATCCTCCTTGTCTCAATCGAAGAAAGGACGCCCGACACGACGATTTTCAAGGTATCGATAGATGCCCACTTATCAAACTACAAAGTAAAAAATGTAGCCGATGTAAAAGAGAATGGGGAAAACGAAGAATCGGGGTGTATAAGTAATGCGGGACGTGTTCGTCGGGCCGAGGATTGTCGCGGTGCCCCATCTGCGCTTGTCTGAGATCCCTAGCGCAGAAGGCGGGCACTGGTTTGAAGCGCAGCGTGCGCATCCGCTGCTCGCCCGCGGCCGTGTCATCGCAGCCGGCGCTGGCGATGGGAAGCCGCCACGCGGCGTGCTGCGCATGGGCGGCGGTGCGGCAGAATCGTCAACGAGCAGGGCGGTATGGCGCTGAGGATGGACGTGGGAAGCGGGGAGGGTATGGGGCGATGGGGGGACAGTTACAGTGTGTGCTGCACGCGGGGGGGATGGTTGCACATCGTGTTCGCGGTGCGCAGCAGGCCGAGGTTTGGAGCGGAGGGCATGGGCGCAGAGGAGATGGGCGCGGCGCCCGGGGAAGCGATGAAGGCGGCGTGGGCGCTCGTGGCACTTGCTGCGCGCTCCGGCGATGCTGCGCGTCGTACTGCTGGTGCCGGACAGGAGCTGGTTTCGAGCGGAGGATAGTGAGGCACTGGACACGGTGGCGGCGGGCGGGGAGGTGATAACCGCGGCACGGGTGATGGGGAGCGGCTGCCGCAGGTGCTGCGCACGCGAGGGGGTGGTGCGTGCCGGGTTGAAGATGCACCCGGCGCGCGTGTGGATCGGGAGAGTGGTACTGGAGATGCACTTGGCGCGCGAGGAGGCGATAAAAAGCGGCGCCTGCGATGGGGAACGACCATCGCGCGCGCTGCGCACACAGGAGACGGTGAAGGTGGTGCCGGGGAGTACGGCAGGCGCAGGCGTCGGGCGGTGACGGCAGTACACTGCTGAGGTGTGCGGGAAGGCACGAGGCGACGTGGGCGGCAAGGAACGCCAGCGTCGCGTGCTGCGCGTGCAGCTGGTGGTGCGGGTCGGGCTTGGGTTCGCGCCGGCCGTGGTATCGAGCATGTGGGCGTGGCAGGAACGGTAAATGGGTATACTACTACTTCAATTCAGTGCAGAATCCGGTCCCACTCTTTGAGCTTTGTTGCCCCAACTCGCACTTATAGATTCCTTCCTTCTGTCTTGCTTCTATGGTCGGTTGGTTCGTCATATGGTCGGTTATATATCAAACTCTTTATAAAATTTTGTGGTCTCGAAATTTTCCTTTTCCGGAGGTGCAAGCTTTACATCTGGTCAATTGATGATCGATCGGTCGGTGTGACAGTGTCCGAAAGGCCGAAAGAAAGGGGGGAGGCGGCCGAAGGCCAGCGATGGAGGTTTGGAAAGAGGCGGTGGAGGCGTCAGAAGCGACTGATTCCTTGCGCTCGCTGTTGGAATACAACCTTGCAAAAATCGAGCATCAACTTTTTACGAAACCCCTCTAAACTTTATCATAAATCTTGTGGAGTCTGACTGTCCTCCAGCAAGGATGTGCGGCCCTCGGTCGTGCCTACGATGTCTCACTCCTCGGGCCATACAAGATCCAGCTTGATGCGCACGAACATCATAGTCAAACTCTTTATAAAATTTGGGCGTCCACTTGCCTCTTTGGGAGGTGCAGACTTTATCTCCGGTTGCGACCTGTATGCTCATTGACATCGCCTATTTGATCGATCCGCCTTGATCCGGTTGCGACCTCCTACTTATATGATTCGTTCCCCCTGTGAGTGGAGGGATCAACTGATGATCTGCCCTGCCTGCAAGAGGTGCATTAGTTAGACTAAGTCCTATTTGCTACACTGTGTTTGGTCACAACAGCCCGTAAAAGAGTAGTTGAAAGAGCTTTTGGAGAGCTTTCTATTTTTAGATTACGCAGTTAGTGGCGGCAAAAAAAGAATTGCCGCCCCCTTTTGAGCTCGTTTCTAGACCAAATCACTTGAAATAAAATGCTGGCATGAACTTTGAGTGATTTCAGGAGTTCAGACACCGTTTAACCCATACCATACCTGTCCCAATGTTTCGCAATAAAATAATTTGGTGTTTTCTGAAAAATCAGGTTTGCGGATCTGCATGATATTGAAAAACTGTCATACTATCTTGAAAGTACTTGTAAAAGTGACCATACCCATATTTTAGTTGAGTTCGCGTAATTGATCCATCTGCGTCGTCCATAGCTTTCTTCCACTCGGGCCAGTCAGGCCGCGATTTAACCTCATCAACTGACGAAATTCCGGCCGCACCCTCCTCACTCCGAAAGAACCAATGATTCGGGAACACAGAATCCTATTCCGGAACCTCAAGTATCAGGAGTCCCGGAACCTTTATTGAATTCAAAAGTGTCTGGGACACCAGGACGGTTTTTGGGTTTTGGGAACGGTTACCGACAACCGGAACCTTTAGTTCTGGAATCGATTTCGGCGACACTGGAACTGTTCTTTGACTTTTGGCTCTAGAACTTGTTGTTTCGGCACTCCCGAAACTGTCACTGAATCTTTTGGTTCTGGTAACAGTTTAGGGAGCCCAGAAAACAATAAGTCTCGGGTACAGTTTCCGTGCGCCCGGGACTTTTTCCGAAATTTAAAGTATCAGGAACAGCGGAACTCAACTGCAGCTCAGCTGCATCCGAGCTGCAGCCGAGTTGCAGCTCGAAGTTAAGGAAGACAATATTTTATTGTCTGTGAGTACCTGAGTACCTACTGTGTGCTGATATCTACTTCCTGTCCAATTGTGAATAGGGCCTACTACTGGAGTGTATAAAAGAACCATTAGGCAACAGCAAATCTGCGGCAAGCCTCACCGAAAGGGTGCGAAGGCGGCCGCGGGGGCTGCAGAGAAGGTGAAGAGGCTGAGAAAGTGCGACGCCATAATCTGAGTCAGCTTGTAATTATTCCAGGACTCGAACGGGTGACCTCAAAATGCCACCATAAGACCCACTATCTAAAACTACCCTGAATGCCATCACTTACTGTAATATGAACAAGATGTGCCTCCGCTTCGCTCTGGAAAACTGACACACTCAGGAGAGAACCAAAATCCTTGTGGAGGTATCGTGCCGCGCCGCATAGGAAGAAACGGACCACATTGGGATCTTCTCAACAGCAAAAGAAAGCTGTTGAACGAAGCGAGATGTGCCTGCTATTCAGAGTTGGCTCATGGTTAAATCCCCAGACAGCAGTTAAAGATTTGCGAGCCGCGATGCATGCCCGGGGCTTATGTAACTAGTATTCATAGTGTATCGTATTCATATTCCGGACGTGAATACGAATACATTTTGAATATATTTGGATATATTCTGGAGGCCGGACCTGGCGCAAAAGACGACTAAAATTGGTTCAAATGCTGTTCCAAATACTGAGCATTGACTTTACTTACCCACTACTTATAATCAAACCCCAGGAGCAGGGGTCAGTGCGGCGGACTTGGTGGTCGGTGGTTGATCCCCCGCGGGCTCATATCATATTTGTATTTAGTTGAATATATTCAAAATATATTTTTCCGTATCGTATTTTTGGCGAGCACTAGGCTTAACAGTCCAAAGTTCTGGAGGGAGGCGGTCATTCATGTCTTTCCATTGAACAGTGGTTGAAAACGGTCAATGCAAATCAATCGGGTTGACCTCAGCAAATTCCAGGCGGGTAGACAGGAAGACAATTGCCATAACTCGCGGAAATCATAACTTACAGCGAAACATTAATAATTACTGCAGGCCGAATTCCGTTCAGCTGTTTCCGATCCGAAGTTTCTATCACTTCCAACCGTGTGCAATTGTTCAGGATCAGCAGCAGTGCCGCCAATACACTTTCACTCAAGTACGACTCAAGTCTTCCGTCAAATGTCGGGGATGACATGCAGGTGAGAATGACACAGTCCAAAAACATATCCTAACACTCCCCCTGAACAAGACCAGTCTCATATATTAACTTGCTCTACATCGCTTGTTACTTTTGGTTGGACTGTGTGTTCTCTCTCCCTTTTAATACCCCTTCCGTCGCGCCCCAGCTCTGAAAGCTTGCCTGTGATCATTGCGTGATGTGCAAGGAGGTCATTCTCCTTCACGCCCAGTTGGAAGTCTAAAACCTCCAGGAACTCTCGCTCTACCAAGCCGATGTCGGATTTGCCGAATATCTCCGTGCACAATGCCCAGTGCACATTTTTTAGCGTCGAATCATTGAGATATTTGGAAGCGACGATAAGCGCTCCCAGGAAGACTCTTTCCAAAGCCCATTTCTCAAATGCAATTTGTAGGTGGGCCCTTGCTCTGCACACATACACAATCGCCACCAAAAGCGTTGGCATTCCCACTTCCGCCCGTGCCAAGACCTTGGACACCAGGTCCGCAAAATCGGCTGTGCGTTTGTTTTTCAGCGAAAGTGATCGCTGCATGGCGTGTTCCACGGTTGTTGCAACGCATTCAACAACATATTCTGTCGCAGCCTTTCAAAAATTGATCGCCTCTAACGAGACTGAAAATAAAATACCGATCATAGGTTTGGAGAGCTCCATCCCAACCAGCTGAATGAGGTCCCGGGAGTGAGTTTTAGAGTCTACCAAGCTTGCCGCGTGCAACATGACAAGAAAAGGGAAGGAGGCGCGCTTTACACAATCATTTGACGAGTGCAATATATACCCGCGGCTTCGGGCACATTTCCAGCCCCGAGGGGGATGTATGTAGTATTCCGTCGTGATTCCAAAGCATTGTATTCAGTCCGGGCCAATATCCTCCAGAACACACTCCATAAGCATGGAACCCTCGTAAGCCTTCACACTCAACGAGGAGGGCACGATAAAAAAATCTGAAATAACAGTCTTGGTTGAAATTCCCCGGGCCCTCATCCAGCAAATTCCGACTGCAAAAGTGCGTGTCCCGTGCTTGCTTACGCCTCTGGTGGTATCTGGAATTGCCGTTTCGGCGCGGCTTGGATTCAAGCCCCGGTGCTCTGTCAATTCGATTGGACCGGTTAGGTTAAGCATGAAGCCCTTGCAAGCCTTCGCACTCAACGAGGAGGGCATCATAAAAAGAATCTGAAATGAGAGTCTTGCTTTAAATTCCCCTCGCTATCACCCAGCAAATCCCGCTCGCAAAATTGTTCGAGAAAGGGTTGCGAATGTGAATTTGCGCGTTTGGTGCCGGTCTCGGCACAAGCCCCGGTGTGCAGTGGACGGCCAAGACCAGGTCGTGGAAGAGGTACAGGATGACGGGCGCTTTCTGCCGGGGAGGGACTCCGAGGGGCGATGTCCGGGTACCCGACTCGATATAAAAGGCTCCGTACAGCACGCAGTAAAGGTCAGATAGGCCGGCCTGTCGAAAGCACCTCATTATGTCTCACAAATATTGCCCTCATCCCACCGGGATCCGCCGGTTTATTATTCGGCAAATTATCATTCCACACCTCCAGTGATTTATAGCTGCGGGCACTGCTACCACCCATCAAATTCCTGTCACAGACGATCGAGTCACCATGCACGGCCATATCACGACTATAATCACAACCCAATTGTACAAGAGTGGAACGGGCCAAGCCAGATTTATCAACCCTACTATCCTTATCATCAACAGTTTCAACGGCCGAGCCGTTCAGTTCTTCTGGATTTGGATGAAACCATGCTAGATAATTCGGGCTAATTCATACAGAATTAGTGATAGAGAGAAACCTGTGAAAATATTTCATATTGGATGATATAGGATTTTGGGCCACTTTCGAGATAAATGTGGTCTCCATCTCTTTTTCAACTACTCTTAACTTAAGCCTTTAATGTGCCTTAATATTAAGGCCAAATTAAGCGTTTAAGGCCTTAAGAAAAAAGTCACCCTTATTAACCCCTTAAGGGACAACACTGACAGCTAGATACATGCTCCCATTTCCCTAACAACATTGAAAATAATTTGCCACCAATTTCGGGGTAAATTACCTTGCTTCCGCTTCCATTACTGGGACGTTTGCGCCGCCTGGTGCTCATATGGATGCTCGGATTCTTCACAAGCGATCACTTCGTACCGGCTACCACGAACTCGACGAAAACAACAACGGCGAAATTGCTTCTGGGTGAGTCTGTGACTTCCTACTCAGCGTCTTCTTAAGTTAACCTGGAGGTAACTTAAGCGGTTTGGACGGGAACAAGTTCGACAGTAGTGCACTGGTACGTTTTGGAATATTTTAGCTCAGAATACTGCATATTTTGCTTTTATTCCATGTAGAAATGGAATGGGTGTTGATTTTTCCATCGCATCATACTCCGCCCTCTTGAATGAGTCTGTGAGCTCGCGTGCAAGAATTTTACTGTCAACTGATCTTTGGCTAAATCGGTCTGCCAGAGTAGTGTGCCACACAAGTCTGAACACAACAGTGATCATGACCGTCCGCCCGCCGTGACTGTGAGGGATGAAGACAGAGTTGTGGAATGAAGGGGAAAATCTTGAATTCATGAGCCTTGAATGGGGAGTGAGCAGGACGAGGGCCAGGGGGGTGCGAAGGACGCGTGAACCGGGTGTACGGGACGAGTGAGACGTGAAGAAGCGTGACCGTGCCGTGTTTGGGTCGGACAAAGTGATGGCTGATCCGAGGCACTCAGGGGTGTTTACGTGCTCAGCGCGAGCGCAAGCGCGACATGGGTGCCTTGTAAATTGCACGCAGCCTCGATGAACTATGGTGCAGCGCGACTTCCCTCCGAATTCCAAGGGGCCCTACCCGACTTATTCGCTCCATATGGTGTCGAAGCGAGCCCGCGTCTTCCACTTCCGCTACCTCCATTAGACCGTATTGACTCCGGGCACGGTGCCCACCCCCAATTATTTGTCCATTGTGGCTAATTTATGGACAATATTTGATTTTCGGCCTCGGGATTGTTGTGTCCCGAAATGTATTTATCTCAGAACCTACAGCCGCTGCGAACAGTCTGAGCAGAACGCTGCCTGCGCAATAAAGACCGTTTTCGTCGGATTTTCCCTTTCCTTCATGAATTCTACCCGGTATGCGACAGCTATCATGGACGAGCTTCGCGGCTGGACGCACGAGTGGTTAGAAGGTCTCCGGGGTATTCGACGACATCAGGTCGCTCTAGGTCTACCTGTGCCGCACCCCAGCCATCCCCTCCCTGTGGGATTCCCATTTGGGGAATTCTCGCTCTCGGAGAGGTTCGAGTGGATCCATACATATGGTGCCCAGCAACAGCTGCGCCATATCCATCATGTGGAATTTGTTTTCCATGGCAGAACGCAAGGGCCGGGCTCCTCTGTGGCATGGAAGGTTGTTGATAGTATCAGTGTGTTCTTGTGGAACTCGTTTTATTCAAATTATCGCCGACATCTGTACGTCCCTGGCGCAGCATCAATTCCTCTCGGTGTCTTTGAGTTGCCGGCCCCATCTACGAAGATGCCACCCTTCCGTTCCGCATCGACACGGACCTGGTCCTCGAAGCGATGGCGGCCCTAACTCCAGAAGCGCGCTCCTATACATCTTTCCAGCCACATTGTCCCGCCGAATGTGCACCTTAGAGGAGTGCCACAACCGCTCCGCATCTGCGAGCTACGCACCACACCATCATTCGTTCGCTGGGGACGCGCGGGGGGACCATAGCACTGCCAAGTTTTGACTATTTGTTCGGTCACCAAATCTTCCCATATGGCGGATGTATGAGTTATTTGGTTTCTAGGCAGGTTTAGCTGGCAGAGTATAAGCGAGACAATATGATATAAAGAAAATAAGTAAGAGACGGGACTGGGGCAGGGTGGGGGAGGAGTCAGAGCGCGTATCGGGGGAAGCGTCCTGTGTCCCGCGCGAGCTCTAGGACCGGCTTGGGGTCGGAATTGACCGCGAGGAGAAGCCGGAGCGAGAGACGGGCCGTTCCCAGGCGTCGGATGAGATCCAGACATTGGCGGCGGTACTGCGGGCAGAGGAGGAGGAAGTGGGGGACGGTTCTTTGGGCAGGGTTGCACATGGTTTGCAGTTGCCACCCAAAGGAGGATGAAGAGTAAGATGCCAGCTTGAAAATTCGATGCAAGAGCATGTGGTTGTGGGAGTCCCGAGAATTTATAGCAGCCAATGTTCATGTGGGCTTATTGTAACTACTGAGTGATGAATCCATGGGTTGCTAAGAATGTTGCATGTCCACATTTTCGATGGCTGCCGCGCAACCCGCCGCTGCAATTGATCAAAGTCACGTAAAAATCAGAATTTCAAGGGCGAGTACTGCTCCCATGTTCTGTGGTAATTTTTTACGATCCCTCGGCCGCATGCTGTTTCGCTTTAAGCCCTCATTGCTTCACAGTTTTTTCGGGTGCAGCCGCACATAGGAGGTGGGCATATTCTAGCCTTTGTCAACTTTGGCAGCGCACGTTGTTTGTCCCGGTTTGTTTTGCCTCAGGACGACGCGTAGATCACGTGTTGGACGAACGAGCGTTTTTCTACTCCTCTGCTTGATTGACAGGGCATAGGCATTGAATGAACCGCTATAGGCACCTTATTTTGACTCGAGGAACCCATTCCCGAGGACACATCGCCCCACGCTATGGCTCAAACTTGCGGCACTTAGTATTCGGGACCTATGATCAAATGGTTAATGCTAGGTGCTGGTTCACACTCAATGAAGGCGATTTCATTGTCAGAGACCCGATACGATATAGACGAATTTATTTCGCACCGAAGAATTTGTGTTACTGGATTCAACTAGACCATAAGCGCCTACAGGAATCATTGAGCCTGGTCCGTGAGGAACACATTTCCTGGCTCAATGACCTTCATATTGTGTCCCCGCGTCTCCATGTTCGCAATCAGGTCGATGCCACATCCTCCCCCGGTACCGCTGTGCATATATAGGGATATATTCAACAGATAGTCATGTCAACCGTCAACGTCTAGAATGCTCGCCTGACGCCAGTCATTTTAGCGCTGCAGGCTTACATCTAATCCACAGGGATATATATGTCGCTCTCATAGTAGAAGGAGCAAGTATCTACAGCAGTGGACATCAGCAGCCAAAATCACCCCAGTTTTCTGCCGAAAGTTCGCCGACTGTCTTTGGAGACTTTTGGCAGGGTTTGCGTCGGTCTCAAGGAGATTGGTTCTATCATACCGCTCGAGTCGTTCATTCCGATCGATCTGGCATGAGAATTCGGGACGGACATAAGGTCGCCGTGGTTCGTGGGGTGTGTTGCAACTGTTCGCGGCAGACAAGATGATCCATTATGGTCTAGAATTCGAAAGACAGAACCAAAGTGAGGGCATGCAGTAGACGGTAAACCAGAACGTACATGGGTATAAATTCGGCCGATTGGCAGGGCAAACAGCGCAAGCATATTCGTTTTCGGCCAGAAGCGAAATGCGAAGATGGTTCCCAGCGCAATGAATCGTTGTCACCCTGCAGCTAATAATCCAGAATTAATTAATTACCAGTGAAGGAACCAGATTGCACTGCGGTACGAATCAGACGATTCAGGATCCTATCCGTGTGCGCAAAGCTTGTTTTGGACTTGTACAATGTCAAGGTGAGTATGACTGGAGTGAGGCGCTAATTGGAGTTCAATAGTCCACCGAGAAATATCTCGCATGCGATGGTGACATAAATGGCACACTGCAGTGCAAGATTCGCCTCCACAATTGGCTGCAGCGTGGCGATCTTGACGAATCTACGTCGGTTTAATAGCCGTCTCGCGTGAGAGAACATGCATACATACTCGAAAATGAGCCATGACTTGATCGCCGCAGTGGCACCCAATCCACACGCAGCCAGCGAAGTCACACTTAGGAATACCACAAGAGTCTTGTTCCGCTTGAACAAGTATATCTTCCATGTCTGGAACATTTGATTCGTTATTGCAAGGATGGCCGTCGCTGCCAAATTAGTACGAGTTGCGCGGAGGAGTCGACCCTGAACTCACTCAGGGCGGAACAGGCAACCTGAGTACGCACTTGAGGAATAATTGAAGGACTTAATTAAGAAAGAGGGTCTGCCGTAAAGTTCAACTTAGCCTCAACGGGGACCTTGGACATGCATCCGACCCTGTGGCGCTGAAAAAACGGCGAGAGACGACACGGAGGAAGCCGGACAGCTAGCCAGGCGTAAGGGTGAAGGCCGTCCATTGATTCTCTGGCGTCGGGATTCGGAAATGATTACTCTACAATAATTTTAGCTCGTTTTCGTTCAAACTCTGCCGTGGCAAGAGGCTCAGACCAATGGTATCGGTGACTGCCGGGCACTTTAGGGCATGTAGTTCCCTTGATGGCCGATTCTAGCACATGAAACAATGTACTCACCCACACTTTGGTCCAGCATCTCAAAAAATAGTCTACACTGCGACATACCGTATTGTCGTACATCCACGGCAGCATGCGCAGAAGCTGGAGGTTTGGCGTCCAATTTTACGTTAAAACGGCAAGTTCACAAGTACTAACGGTTGAAACTTGCATGTTCACTGTCAAAAGATTTGATGGGCTCACAGTGCAGCCCAGCCCACAGTGAAACGGAACGGAAAACGAACATACATGCATGCTACTTGAGGTTGGGAAACGGCAATGAATATCTAAACGTCATCACTATGTGGCGGGAACAACTGCGTACATGACAATGCAAGCCGAGTAGCGTCTTCTGCTTTTTGGATGCTAGATCTTGGCCATCGAGACATCAATCACTAAGTATGCTCCTTTCTGTCAACGCTCTCCTTCGCTTCCAAGCATTACAACCTCCACTCCGCTTTTTCGGTTCCGTTGAGCTGAATGCAGGAAGCACCCTAAAACCACCCCGCCCTTGCCGTCAAATTCGCGCACATTTTACTATCCTTCAAGTTCTGCCAGGGTTGTTTGCTGGTTTTGTAGGCGCTATGCACATTGCAGCTCGGTCACTTGACACTCCCATGACAACAGTTCCAGTTGTAAAACCCTAAAGCAATCGTTTCTGCCGCGCGCCGAGCGACGGCACGTTTTCGGCCCGCTCTCGTAAATAAGTAGACAGCAAGGTAGGCGAGGTCCTCGGGTGCCGGCGTAGAGATGTAAGAGTGTGAGAAGGAGAAGAGACGGTGCGCGGCGCTGTGCGCCGTGTATCCGCAATGCGGGACAAACAAAGACGATGATTGTGTGTGTGGGTGTGCGGAGGAAACGGCCGTCCCGGCCGACGGGACCCTCGCGACGCAGCGGAAGAGCTGCGGGAGAGCCCGGGTCGGAGGGAGACGGAGCGCGGGCGCTGCCGATCCCGTACGCAAAAGCCACCAAGGGTCCGAGAGACGAGACCCGAAGCAACCCAACAGGAGCGAAGCTACCAAGAGCCAAAGGCTCGTGCGAGGGCAAGAAGAACGGGCCCGAGGCCCCCACACACAGCAGAGAGACGAAAAGGCGTAAGCATAGCCAAATATAAAATCATACAAGACGAATGCGGGAGAGCAAATGGGATCAATGTGGAGGGTACTGCTGTACCGCAACAGATAGGTTTGTGACCATGTGCAGAGGAGGATGAGCAAGCAGGCAATGTGAATGGGAGCAGGAAGTGGAGAGAGGGAAATAAGAAACAGGATCTGAGGATTAGTGTCGGAGCAGGGAAACATCAAACAGGCCCCAGGCGGTGGGAAGGATGGAAGACAAGGGAGATAAGGAACAGGGATGACCAAAGAAATATAAGTCATGTAGTGGAGATGAGGTGAAATGTATGCCTTCATGGACAAGGTTAGAAGCAGGAGAATGAGTCAGGACTTTGAATGAGACTCCTGGAAGAATCCAAGGAAGCAAAGGATGGAATGCGACACGTGCACAGGTGACGAGAATGGAGATGAGATGTCAAGAGGGAGGGAGATGATGTGAGATAAATTTTACGTGGTGGGCGAAAGGCTTCGAGGACGAAGACATGAGATGGCAAAGCTTATGCAATGGCTGAAAGACATCTGCAAGAAGCGGGAATGAACATATATCCCCTATAATGATGAAGGTGCGGGGAAATGCCCGAATGCATGTAGATGTGGACGAAAGGGGGCATCCGGACAAGACCATTAGTGAAAGCGGTGAGGAGAAAGTTTTTGTACCTCTCAACTGTTTTCAGCTGCGTATAGATCATGACGATGAAGGAGGTGCACTTTTTGCTGTAGACATAGCGAAGACACAAAAAAAAGGAACATGGATGCGGACGGGTCCAGCCAAACAGGATGACACTAAGATGAAAGTCCGGCGGATTAAACCAAATAAACACGCCGTTGCGCATGGATGAGATGACAGCTAGGTGACAGTCGCGCCTGGACCCGGACACGAGGACGAGAAAGAACGCTATCGCACATGAGCGTGGACAGAATGACGATGGAAGTCGGACAAGGAGGATGACCCGTGATGCCCATCTGTGAGGTTCGACGAGATGCGGCGGGATGATGACAAAATGGGCTGTTTCACGGGCAGGCGAGAAGCAGAGGAAGAAGAAAATGTGCAATGGCCCTCGTCCGTATAGACAAGGCAATGTCGAGAAGAGCGTGGTTGCGCAGCCGGATAGATGAGCTATTGCGGGTGGTTGAAGCTGTGCTGGTGCAAAAGGAGGAGGTGTGTGACATTGCAAAGGGATGAGTGAGAGCGTGGCGGGTGCTGTCACGCTTGAGCGTGGATGGGAGGTGGGGGAAGGAGCACCGGATGCATGAACGTGGATGAGGCAAGGAAAAGACGGGTGGATGAGGCGAAGAAGGGACAGATGCCGTCGTGCATGGATGTGGGCAGAAGGGAGAGATGTGTACAATCACGCATAGATGAAAAGAAGAGACAGGCACTGGTCGTTGCACATGAACATGTATGAGGTATGGAAAGACAGACGTCATGGTGCATAGACGAGGAAAGAACAGGAGCCGACACGCATGGGTGAGGAGAGGAGATGGGCGCTGCACTCTTAGACGTAGATGAAGCGGGGACAAGACATGCGCCGTCGCGCATAGACGTGGAGCGAGACATTGTGTATGAGAAGTGGAAACCGGACACGGTTGCGCAGAGACGTGTATGAGATGAGGATGAGGTGGGTGCCGTTGCACATAGACGTGGAGTGAGACGTTGTGTATGAGAAGTGGAAACCGGACGCCGTTGCGCAGAGACGTGTATGAGATGAGGACGAGGTGGGCGCCGTTGCGCATAGACGCAGATGGGAAGTGGAAAGATGATTGCTGTCGCGCATAGACGTAGATGAGATGAGGGCGAGATGGGCCCCATTACGCACAGAGTGGATGAGAAGAGCGTCGTCGCGCATGGACGTGGATGAGGTGTGGGCGAGACATCCGTCGCACTTGACGTGGATGAGAAGTGGAAAGACGGGCGCCGTCGCGCATAGATGTGGGCGAGACGGGCGCCGATGCGCATAGATGTGGATGAGACGAGGAAGAGATGGGCACCATCGCGCATAGATGAGAAATGAAGACAGGCGCTGCGCTCTTGGGCGTAGATGAAGTGTGGAAAGACGGGTGCCGTTGCGCACAGACGTGGATAAGACAAAGGAGAGACGGGCACCGTCGTGCATTGACATAGATGGGACAGGCGCTGACGCGCATTGACGATGAGAAGGGCGCTGGCGCACAAGATGAGATGTGTGCCGTCGTGTGTAGACATGATGAGACGGGCGCCGTCGCACATTGACATAGATGAGACGGGCACTGACACGCATTGACGATGAGACGGGCGCTGACGCGCAAGACATGATGAGATGTGCGCCATCGCGCGTAGACGTGAAGAGACGGGCGCCGTGGCACAAAGACGTAGATGAGACGGACGGATGCTGACACGCATTGACGATGCGGCGGGCACTGACGCACATTGACCATGAGACGGGCGCTGACACGCATAGACGGGATGAGACGGCGTCGTCGCACATAGACGTGAAGAAAGGGGCACCGTCGCGCGTAGACGTGAAGAGACGGGCGCCGTGGCACAAAGACATAGATGAGACGGACGGGCGCTGACACGCATTGACGATGCGGCGGGCACTGATGTGCATTGACCATGAGACAGGCGCTGACGCGCATAGACGGGATGAGACGGCGCCGTCGCGCATAGACGTGAAGAGAGGGGCGCCGTCGCGCATAGATGTGAAGAGACGGGCAACATCGTGCATAGACGTGAAGAGATGGCGCTGACGTGCAAAGATGTGAAAAGACAGGCGCCGTCGCGCAATGCAAAGAGACGGGCGCCATCACGCAATGTGAAGACACAGGCGCTGTTGCGCATAGGAACAGGAAGTATCAGGGGAAGTGGATGATGGTAAACTGGAAACGGCATAGGACATGTCTTTCACAGCGAGCATCTTCTTGAAGCCAGAAGAAATAGAAGGGAGAAGCAGGCAAGAATGCCGCCGGTCTCGTGAGACAAGAAGCGGAGTACGTTGTTTCATACATTGGTGAGCGGATGAAGTATCCCAGCTCCCACGACGTGCCGATGGTCTGATTTCGAGCCTTCGCTCGCGCTCGAAGCGCGTCGCAACGCGTGACGTAGTGCGGTGGGTCATGAGAAGATCCGTGGTGCTCGGTGTAGACACCGGACAGTCGTGTAAGGAGGAATGAATGAATATGAGAAGAAAGAAAGAGAGGAAAGGAGAGAAGCAAAGAGAGAAAAGACGGGGACGCGCCGAAAGCGGTTTTTTGGCCCAGAAACTAGAGGCCCAGAAACAGACAGGGCGAGATACGCAAGAAGCCAAGTGGTCGGCGATGGGCTCAAAAAACGACTGGCGAAACACGTCGATGGGGGCAGAGGAACGCTCAATGTCGAAGGCGACGTCGAGGGCAGAGCCAACAGATGCTCAGAAAGGGGACACGCTGCTCGCGAGACACGTCGATGTGGGCCAGAGGAGCTCTCGATGTCGAAGGTGACGTCGAGCTCGAAAAGCGTTGAGGGGGACGAGGGAAGAGCTCGACGAGAGCTTTGGGGATGATGAGGTCAACGAGGAGAGGCCAGCGAGATGACAGGTGGCGGTGTAGATTAGAGATATCTAATCTACAATCATGATGTGCCTCTACGCCTGCGCGTCCCTCTCTTCCTTGCCTTCCACTCAGGCGGCTCGCGGGCTCGCCTTCCTGAGCTCGCACGTAATGACACAAGGACGCGACTGTCCGCCACTGATGATCGGCGTTGTGGCATGCATCGGCAGTTAACATGGATGCCGCTTCTTTTCTCACCACCGCCACGTCGCCCTCGAGTTGCACCCGACCATTTCTCTCTTCTTGTCACCGGTTTGGTCATTGTCGACCACTCGAGCCGTAAAATTCAACGGCATCGATCTTGATATAAGTGTGGCACACGGTGAACTCGAGAGTTTCAGAAGCGAATTATGTTGCGGTCACCGTTTCCGCTATAACATTTTACTTCCTCAGTTGCTCTTCCTTACCTGCTAGCGTGAACACGTCAAAATTCGATGCAAGATGCCCCAGTTGTCTCAATTGAGTCAACGACGCGGTGTCGACGTGTCGGACATCCATCGTCGATCATTCAGCTCAGAATCAATGGATGTCGGTTCTCAGCTGAAAGGGTAGCACCTGTGCGTCCTAGACGCGCTAAGACACGCCGCAGATGTTGTTTATGCTGAACAACATAATTGATGGTTCCAAATAATCTAACCGTACATGGTATTTTGAGTTAAACATATATTGTGAGGTCCAAACCTCCAGAAACAGCCCAAATTTGAAATTGCACACAGAGCCACTGGAAAGGGAATTGCTTCCAAGTTATTCCTTGGACTGAAAATGAGAGAGGGTGTTGAAGTCTTGAGGCAGACATAGGGCAAGTCATGCTCGGCAGAATAGGTGGGCGACTACTAGATAGGGACTGGGGTGAGGCAGTGACATGGTGGTACAGGAACGTCTTGGGACTCTTGGCAGATCCGAAGTCATGGGATTGAGAGTTTGGTGATGCATGGCCCACACTGCTTTATGACTTTCGTCTCGCCACCATGGTCCATGCAAGCCTTGACTACCTCTTGCTTACAAGCTCCCTCACGGATCCATAAAATAGTACCTAGCTTATTCCAGGCCGGTAGGTAGCTTGCAACGGTTGCATGCCTTAATGGTTATGCGTCCCTCCCTGTCCTCTTTCATGTGACTAAACAATCAAGGATCAAAGCTCATTTTCCGTTGAGACGCGGATTGCTTAATCAAACTTCATATAGATTCTTTTACGTTCAATTCGTATGGTCACAGGTCACACGCCCAAATTCATACGAAAATATTCGTAAGTCACAGTGAGCTCTACTTATGGTAGTACCCAAATATTATCCTTGATAAAGTGTGCGTCTAATGAGGATCAGTGGTAATATTGCCGGCAGGAATGTACCATCCCCTAGCGGTAGTTCAGATACACAGCATATCCAAGAACTTGGTTAATCGGCTGAGTATTCATTGTGCTACCACTGTTCTAGTGAAAACAATAACTTTTTTGAAATAATTTCATTATGTAATCACATCAAAAAAAAGCCGGTACCTCATCCCCTGCGGATTTTCAGTGCGATTCCAACGCGCCTACTCCCGAGTCAATCCGATCAAAACTGAGGCCGTGGCAACTGTTCTAGTCAAAACTGTCCCAATAAAAAAAAACAGCCCATGCCTTATGTACCGCAAATAGCTGTAATCTAGGATTCGATGAGCGACTGGGATGTAATGTGGCAGCTGATGGGTAGGGGAATATAAAAGGCAATTTTGTTTTTCACCCACCATGATTGAGAACAGGCGTGGACGCGCCTTAAACGGATAAAATCCCGGGAGAGATATAGTCTAAGCGATACGGGTCGATATTGGGATGGACTGGGGTGTACCGATGTGGTAGGTTATCCCTGATATTTTGTCGTCTACCGAAGCCCGTTATGTGTGTAAATCTACAGTTGAAGTAGACTTACCAGAAGGTTGGGTTCCCGGACCATCCGAGGTGTGTCTGGAAGATAAGACATGTTGCAGGAAGTAGCGCGACTTGAGGGTGATTAGGCTGTACTGTAGACTTTCGACCAAAGGTTCAGTGACAGGTGACACCCAACTTTTTTTGATGTGTGCAAAAATCGCCTTAATTCAAAAGAAAATTTTCGGTCTTCTCGGAAGAGAAAAAATCTAAAAATAGTGAACCTTTGGTCGAAAGTCTACAGTAAAAGGAAAGTGTCACACATGGTAACGTGTCACACAGTTGTGCAGCCTGTCCAACGTTGCCCCATCTCATGCCAATCGTGGGCTGAAATCATGTCAGAACGCTCCCAATACTCAAGTTCATAACAGACAAGCAATTTATCTTTTAAAACTGAAAGAAACCAACGACTACAGGGGGAAAGATTCGAAATATACAACTCCAGCGCCTGTCGAAGGCGCTCCGCCCACCATACAAGCCGAAATGAATACCCAAGCCGAAACGTGTACTTCAAGTACAACTCCTTGTAACTTGCCTTGCGATGGAGGTCGTTGATGGGGGCTGTCCACCACCAAGACGGGGTATGGCGAGGTGTCCTCCGAAAATTCGTAAGCGGGCAGGGGCTTACCCTCCTGCGGCAGCCGTTTTCTCTGCTCTGACTCGGCTAGGTGGCAAGAATTGATCATGGTGAGGAAGAAAGCCGCGTGACTGCGATCACGCAAGATCCCCAATCTCTCGCTTGGCCAGAACATCCCCAATTCCCAGCGATGCCCACGACACTCCCCCGCACCAACATGACGGCTGAGGACATGGTCCCCGACCACGAAAACCCCAGCCATGACCCTCAATATTGGTGCCTTCCCGCAGTGCACGACACCCCGATTAAGGGGCGGACTAACGGCTATGCAATGTACCTGGTGTCGCAGGGCAGGCGTGTTGGAGTCTGGCACAACTGGTGAGTTTGAGGTATTGATCAATGAGGAAGATTAAAACAAACTGCGGCCAGGACTGTTGTCAAAGCCATGGTGGACGGGTTTCCTGGTGCGGCGCAGCGTGGCCACGACACGATGGAGGCGTGCGTCCTCGAATGGCAACAACATTGTTTGCTGGGTGTGCATCCACATGCTTCCGAGCCCGTCCATGCCGAGAGTCTACCCACGACACCTTCCTGAGGCACACCCCGAGGCACACCGCGTGTACTGTAAATCCAATCAGTTGGTCAGCGAATGACAAAAAACTAATATTGTACAGGACCAACGTGAGACCCGTCCGCACCAAGGGTCCACCCACAACACCTTCCCGAGGCACACCCAAAAGCACACCGCATGTACTGTAAGTCCAATCAGTTGGTCAGCGAGGATCGAAAAATTTAGATTGTACAGGACGAACGCGAGATGCACTGGCTTACCAAACCTGGAGGCTTTGTCGCTGGGGCCCATGCAGCGCGAGGGCGAACCATCAAGCCCCTCCAGCCCCTCCAGCCTGACTGCGATGACGTGGGATGCGGTACCCACTGTTGCCCGATACTTCGCATTATGGGGAGGCCGCATTGTATTCACAGATTGGTACGTGTCGTGCTTAGTTTTGCAGGAGCCGGGATAACCACTTGCCTTGACATTCCAGTGCTGAGGCTAAGGCGGCGTTTTTGGAGGCAGAGGTCACAGGCACCCCCCGCATTCTGTCGACCTCGGATTACGATGAGGCCCAGGCTTTTTCGGAGTCGGTGCACTGGCTGTGAATATTTTGTTTTCAAAATCATGTATCGCGGGATTTGAGTGTTGTGCTATCCCCCGCATTCTGTTGACCTCGGACTACGATGAGGGTCAAGCTTTTTCAGAGTCAGTGTACTAGGCTGGCATTGTCCTGCACCGGTGAAGTCGGCGCATAACATCCATTTCACCGCACATCGGCTCGACCTTTGTGCAGGCTGTCATATTTTTCAGATGGGATGAAAAGATGTTCCTGGATTGTAAGTAATCTGACCTATGATATCCCATTCCTTGTCAGATTTCGGTGGAAGGAGTGAACTACCCCCGCCGGGGAGAATCTCTGCTGTTTTTTCTTGTACAATTCATGAATCTAGGCACACGCGACACCAGGCGTTGTAGTGATCGCTGTCGGTCTTATAATGGGTGTTGTCCGAATGAAATGCTTCCAAGAGCGGCGACTTTTCAGGCATGGACTTGATTGAAAAGGTCTAAAGGCAAAAGGGCGCAATTTACGCGTTTCACGCCAGCAAGATCCAGTCAAAAAATGAGCTGAAATGAGTCCATACACGTCATTGATCGAAATCCGTTCAGGTTGGCGGCAAACGGAGACTAAAACCGAGTCTAAAAATAAATTTTTAAGACTCGGAACTTGATATTGCTACTGGAATATCTGTAGAACTACAATTTTCGTTATATGATTAGTTCGCGATCGCGGAGCTAAAAGGACTTTGACACGATTTCGGGAAGTAGTCCTCGAAAGCAACGACATCAGCACAGCCATTCGAAATTCACCGTTTCCAGTAATTTTGTGGCCGGAATTTGCTGAATAATAGCCAGCGGAATTTCAGGCTTGACCTGACAGATGCAATTGAATTGGCGCCCCGAACCCGGGATGCCCCCCAGATTTCTTTATCGGCCGCCCATGCAATTTCGTTCTTAAGCAAACATCAGCCAAACAGCGGGGGGCCTCGGGCCAACCTTTCCGTGTAATTTGGCGCCACGGGCACCTAAAAACGGTCAGTCCACGCCGCTTTATAATCAAAATGGCATCAAACTCGGTGCTATGCGTTCGGTTCAATCCCATGCCAAAATTGATGCGCCGAGCGGGTAGCCAGCAAAATTTTACGTGGAATGGTCTCCCCAGACTTCTTTGTCGGCCGCCCGTGCAATTCCATTCTTAAGCAAACATCAGCCAAACAGCGGGGGGTTTCGGGCCAACCTTTTCGTGTAATTTGGCGCCACGGGCGCTTAAAAACGGTAAGTCCACGCCGCTTTATAATCAAAATGGCATCAAACTCGGTGCCACAAACAGCCGTAAGTTCAAGCCCGCAACACAACATCACATATGCTTATGCTTTGTAGAAGACTCCTCATGAGCGAACAAATTATATGAACTTTCTTGACGCAAATCTTCCGTGCACCGCTATCATCAACAATCAGTAGGCAACGTGTAATCCACTGTATATATCTCTGTAATGTAATGTACATATTGCTGGAATTACACCTGATTTTTACCTAACTTTAGAGTGAAACATAAGTCTTTTCTAAGGGAATTGCGCGACAGCTCCTGTACATGTAGTTTGCAAGACGAGGCGGCGTCGTATCAAATTGTTAACGTCCTTGTGCTGGGAGGCGCCACCGTGTTCCTGACTCCTGGTCGTCCCTATTCAGCACCGCCTCCCTCCAGAATGAAGAGCCTCTGGGCTTGTGGTTTAATTACCAGAGACAAAACCGAAGAGACATTTTTTCTGGGGTCGGGGTCTGAATGCGGGGTGGTAGCCAGCACGATTCTGCGCAAAACTGTCTCTTCGTTTTCGCTCCTGCTGCTCTGGTTGTTAAGCCACAGGCCCAGAGGTTCTTCATTCTGCAGGGAGGCGGTGCTGAATAAGGACGGCAATTCCCGGTGAACAATACCGCGAAGAAACAAATCGCTGGAACTTTCCGAGGTATACTTGGACGGTGTACCGAAACAGCTTTAATGCAACCCTTGCAGGCGCATTTTTCAGCCGCAGCACTGCAGATGTACGCAGTGCACATCATGCAGCGTGCCGCAGAATAAGTTGAACCCGTGTGTCAGCTAAAATACAAGATGACACAACAATTAATGGTTTTATTGCAGCAGTCAGCAAAGATCTGGATGGATAGGGAGAATCGAAACAGCAGGAAAGGAGGCTGTAATGGCCTCTAGATGCTCACCGTAGTCATTCCCTGCCCCAGTACCTGATTAAATAACTAAAAAGACAATAAATTCAATATGAGGCCAACGTCGAGGAAGAACAATGTTTGAACTAGCCAGGGACATGCGTGATATATGAAAATGGGAGTCTACGTGAAATTTTGGAGGCATGGAACTAGAATTTGGTCCGGAAAACAGAAGTTGACGATTTCGAGAGCGAAACTGTGGTACTGTGTAGCGACGCAAGGTACCCGTTGAACCTGGTTACCATAACCAAGAAAAGCCGAGCAAGGGATATTTGTAGTCCTTTGGTTACCACGCCATCGCAGCAGGCGACGAGGGTTATTATGTAATCATCCATTTTGGGAAGTCATGTGTTGCGTACCGAGAAGCGACGTCGAGGCCCGTGTAGAGGACGAAAATCGATTGCAGGGTTGTCAGAATGTACTGAATGCATTACTCCGCCTTCCTGAAGTTTCTTCGATGAATTTCTAGGTCAAACCAGCACAACCACTGAATCACGACCTTGTATGGCTGAATTCGGCCGAAACGACGCTATGATGTCAGAACGGTCTGCATACGGGCCCAAATATTTTCTAAATTTATGTACTGTACCTCTATTTTCGAAAGGTCGCGTCAAAGAGCTCAACGACGCGTGAAATAAATGGCTTGTTTGGTTGTGCATCGGCCATCAATCCGTGATAAGCCTGGACGCCGCTTAATCGACGCGGTAACTAACAGACTGTGATGAGCGAGGAACGAGCTGGTATCATCACAGTAACTGTCTAGAGAGACTAGGATATTTGGTATATATATACTATCCCCCCCCTAGAACCCGGACACCCAAGGAAGAGCCGTCAATATCTTTTGATCTACATGGTTTGGCACCAAACCGAGTACATAGATCGCCAGCATCTGGTCTTTTACCCCGGTCTGAGTTTTTACTTCAAGGAGAATTGAGCAAACAACACCATTCTTTTGGACGAGTGTACGTGTCCGAATACCAGGTAATTGCCCGATTTGGTATTGTTTTTGTCCTCCCTCACCCATTTCTGAACGAATGCCCATGAAACTTCATACACCACTTTTCCTACATCCAAAATAACTTCGTATTATCTTTTCTGACCGAAAGGGCTCTTGGAGGCTTTGCTGGGATGAGTTTAGTGTGCAAATGTGCGCTTTTTCAATATTCTCAGTGCCAAGCCTCCACATGGTTCTCTTGCAGTGTTATAGCCACATTGGCACATTTTTAATGTTTTCTCAGAAGTCTTCAAGAGGCATCCAATGTCAGTTGGCTGTTTGGCAAGCCTTCCCCGTTGGTATCAGTCCCATTGATGGAGTGTCTGTACACTGGTGCCTCAATTCCCATCTTGGCATGCCCCAGTGCCGAAAATTGTCACAAAACTGTACCTCACAACCTAATTGCAGCTCTGGGTGGTACCCATATGAGTTCAAGACCTCCGATAACGCTCTGCTCCATATAACAGCCCGGACCAAACATGGGACCAAATAGAAAAATCGACATTGTGAAGCAACCAGGCCACGGAATATTACGAAACTTGGTGTAGGTGTTTATTAGCACTCTACGAACACTTTTACATGTTTATGCGTACATGACCACAGCGCGTTCGGAAAATGCATTTGTCTGAAAATAACTTACCCGCCGAATTATTTGAATTTTCTGGGGCAACTAGAATGTGATTGAGGGGCATGTCTTATATGGATTTTGTAGCTCAGACCCTAGGCTTCACAGCGCACCAGGCTTTGAGTCAAACGGATCTGAAATGGGCGAGATATTGGTGTTTGTCCGAGTACTAGGTATGTCCGGCGAGACGGGGGGGGGATAGTAGATTCTCGTTGCTTTTTTTATCCGTGTCGGTGCAAGATGTCGCGCCTTGAGCGAACACTCTCTGTCCGGGATATTCACTGCGTTCCAGCCCTATGTAGACCCCCCTTGCCGAGGTGGTTCTACAGAGTTCTACGTTGGTCTACATGTGTAGACATAGGGGGTCTACAGCTCATCGCCCCATTTGGGGCGAGCCTGGTGTATTTCCATCGGTCTTCATCTTCGAACTTTGACTGGACCTTGAATGACCAGGTTTCGTAGTTCTTATTATCGAGCAAATTAAAGGCATAGCGCGTTGTGGAAACGTCTTGAGTGCCCATAACCTGTTGTAAGTCAAGAGTTCAGGGTCACTGCAGACCGTTCTCTTCAGACTGATTTATAGTAAAAGTGTAAACTATACATACCTGCAGACCGTTCTCTTCAGACTGAAGAGATCGGCTGCAGGCCTACATATTCGGTCCTCATCAATCCCTGCATCCCGACACATCCGGTCCCCGAGCCCTCCGTCCTTCCAGCGGGACTGGATCCGAGGTCTATACTACAACAAACCTCTCTATTTCTCTGGCTTGGCACGTGGAAAGCATTGGCAGGTGATGGCATCAAGTTTACCAGGCCAATCAATTACGTACCCAAGCCAACACGTCGCCACATCAATGCTCCATCGCCTATGTCCCACTCACTCAATTATGCATCCCTCTGCCAACCAACCTTGCTTCGTCTGTGGCCAGCCTACTTCCCAGTGGTGTAGCCGGTGCCATAACACGTTCTACTGCTCGCCTGAACACTTGCGTGTTGTACATTATTTGTCTATTGCCGCATCAATGTCTCATTTTATTTACAGGACTGGCCACGACACCGTGAACAGTGTCGCCCTTCGCCGGCCACTACCTACGGGTCGAACATGATCGCTACGCCGCCTCCAGCTGAGCCCGAGTACATTTCGGTCTCGGCCATATTATTCCTCGCAGATGAGGGTACGTCGATAATACTCCACATGGCACGCCCTCTAACTCGTTCCCTGCCAGACCGTCCTAGGATCATCACTGTGAAGTGTTGCCCACCACATCGCCCTTCGTATGGCCTCTGTCCGGTCCCCCTTCTCCAGCCGTACTTCGATGCCTCACCCGAGAGCATCGCCCTCACGCAAGGCTTGAACGGGGAGCCCCTGGACAGCTGTCCCGGTCAGCATTAACCATTGCTGAACAGTGCCGATCAGCGTGTATTTGGAAGTCCGACTGGAGTACGGTTGCCATCAGTTTCAAGGTGGCAGCCGGGACCGGAGCAGCATGTTCAAACTCTGCACCTGGAAAATATTTGGTAAGAATAACCGTCTCGCAGGACCTGTTTCAGAGCACTTTGTGTTATACTGTTCGGGCCAATTACGACGGCATTTTGCCATGAAGTACGAAGTCTTGGGAATAGTCATTTTTTCCATCTATTGGTCAAATACTAACTCGCTCAACACCTGGGACAAGGTTGAAATTTCAACACTTTTTCGACTGGATGCGGTTTTTCGAGGTCCAGAGAAGGTATAGTGTAGATCTGACTTCAAATACTGCATCAGGCAGTTCTTAAGATTAGTAAACTATCAAAACATCTGGGGTTTTCAGATGGTAGGACCCTGGGAATCAAGTTTATGCCCGAAATCAGGCCAAGTATCGCAGTTTTACCAGCTTCAGTTCCAACTCAGTTCACCAAACGTCCCCAAACCAAATGTAGACTCAAACTCATGATGAGATTTTGCAATATGTCTTAGATGTATGTATAGATATCTGAAATAGCATTTTCTGGGATTTCTTGGGCATGCATTGTGTTCAGCATTTGCGATGGTTACATTTGAGGACCAGTTTTGGCGGGTGTGTGACATTAATTAAGCTACATTCAATTCCCCTCCTGTCATTTTGAGTTCCAATTCTGTAATACCGGTCTGAGGGTTGTTTCAATTGATATGACAATGTACTCAAAGCACACTGTGCTCCTACTCAATGATATGAATGAGTTCTTGCGTTGAACTCGGCTAAATTGGAGATCGGTCCGAGCCTTCCAACCAATCAGATTCGACTTCCGAAATTCCCGAGCCATTCCCGATAAGTGCCGAACAAGCTCGCATTGCTTCAAAAACAACATATTCAAGACCAATTCTTCAAAACTACTAATGTCCAAGCTGTCCATGAGTTGTATGATATTTTCCCCATCCAAACCAGTGAGCTCCCGTAATCTATCCTCCGTGTCGTCTTCCTCCTCATACCGTCCTACCACCTGGCTCAATCCAAGGGTAAGCGCAGCCCTCGGGGGAAGAGGGTAGTCGGCGTTGATAGCAGGATTACGTTTCACGTGTTCCCCAGGGAAAAGGGTGCCGGAGAAGCCAGGTAAGCGGCTGGTCTTGACGAAGCGACGGACAATTGATTCATATATTCTGGACTTGTACTGCCACCTTTCTGGCAGCTCGCGCGCAACGTGTGGACGGGTAACGCAGTTGGTACTGACAGCTCTGTAAAAATCAATGTGTTCATCGATTGAAAAGGTAATGATGCGGGTTATCTCGATATTCAGCCGTCGAATCTCCTCGAGCGCTCGTTTGATTCCAAAGTGCAAACGACCAGCTTCACGGCGTTCCGGCTGAGCCCACGGGAGTCGGCGGATGTCAGAGCGAGTGTCGCGGAGCAGGTCAAACTCCGCAAGGGTTGTGGTCTTGATCACCTCCGCCCAAACGAGCTGGTGCCGAGGGGGAACAAGTGCGGCAGCAGCAGCACTGTATGCGTTGAGCGCACGATGAATTGCATCCGCGCGGGACTTCAGGGCCTTCCCAATTTTTTCGCGAAGCTTGTAAGCTGGACAAAATTCATTAATAAAGCATGACATTAGAAACTTTATATTACCCGACCCCACTCATGGAGAGCTTCGTAAGCTCCAGAAGAAGAGATTCATCAAGTTCAATACATGTCCGTTCAAAAGGAGTTTAATCTGGTTGGAAGGGGAATTAAACATTGAACCATGGCAAGGCTCGAAACCACGACGTGATGGACCGGGGAGGCTCTGGGTTTGATTCCCAGGAGGACAGATTCAAGTCCGACTTTCCGGAATAGACCACCTAGTACCACATTTGAGGAATCCATAACCACGAACAGCTGGCCATCGGGTTGCGCTCAGAGAGCAGATAGCAAGAATGTTTAAGTACCCAGGCACCCGGGGTTGGGATTTTGTTGGAAGTCACGCTAACCACTCAACCCAACACCATCTTGAGGTAAATTTTGGAATCTGTTGGTGAAATAAGGCTGGGTTCGCAGTGAATGCTGCACCCGACACTCACGAGTCGCCATGAGGGACATCCATGTACAGTCACGGCCAAAATTGATGTCCTATCCCAAAAAGGAATTTTCATGATGGCTCTCAATAAATGAGTGGTAATAAGCCCACTAATATATCATTAGGTAGCTTTTGGCTAGAAAGTTCTATAATACTCGGAAATACACGTGGTTTGACTGTCTACACTACTGGAAATCACTGCCTCACTGAAATTTAGTGATAGCCTAATAGCTGATATAAATGTGCATCCAAGGCCAAGTTCACGGCAAAGAGACATGTATTTTGCATCACATATGATATCTAAAAACTCCTCTGGCCAAGAATTGGCTGGTAATGGGTGTACCACTCATTTATTGAGAGCCATCATGAAAATTCCTTTTTGGGGTAGGACATTAATTTTGGCCGTGACTGTAATGCCCCGCATTAAGCGAATGTTGCCCGCTGCCACCGCGGCGGTTCATCTTCTATAGAGTGGCTGCCACTGGCTGGTGAGGGTGGAGGAGGAGGGAAGAAATTAATGGGGAGCGTTGACGAGCCAGGTCCATCTCTAAGCGCAGGGTCGGCCATGAGTCCATGACAATATCACGAATAAACTTTTGGAATTGATTGTTTCGATCCTAAAATACAAATGTACATGAGGGCTCTGACGCCCTGGGAAATAGAAACAGTGAGGGAGGAAAAGAGCTAAGGATGTGTGCCGCTATGCATCGCGGGAGGTAGGCAGAGGGAGGATGGGTGGGTCGCTGGGACGGAGGCATGAGGGCGGACCAGGGAGGCAAAGCTGTGCCGACGTGATGACGGCAGGGGGCGTCCCGGGGGGTCGTCTCGGCACATCTACACACGGCGAACAGGGACACATGGTCAGTCTCCGGGCCCACGGAATGCAGTGGTTGTCATTGTGGATGTCAATAGCTGCAGGTCACTTCAATGTTTCTACGTTATGCTCTCAAGAGCCAAAGGATTGAAAAAAATGGCAGTATTAAGCAACTTTAATCCCAGGACCATGTCTGTTCACTTAGGGGAAGAATTTCGTAAAGAATTCGCCCGTCTGGAAGTCCTCGACTCAGCTACAGCCGCAGCGTGGCAGAGCAGATTTTCTGCTGTAGATGATGAAATGGAGATAGACAACATGTACTAATGGGAACTGCAACATATTGAGAGAAATGTTGACTGCGGCTGAGTGGAGGACCAAAATTGAAACTTTCTGAAGCATTGATGGCTGGTTAACAAAGTCTTCCTGTTGGCTGAGCAAGCGCGCCATGCAGCAACCTGTGCTTTCAAGTGGGCATACTGGTGAACACTTTTTAGGCCTGAGACATCAAACCCCCTCTCTACCAACACTGTTTGCAGGCCTTTTGCTTCACTGTCATCAGTGGTCATTTTTTGAACCATTCCCCGCTGTGCAACAGATGGGTTTGAATGGAGGATGACTGTATCATTCTGCTTTGGTTGCTTCCTGCCATTGGATTTATTCATGGAGAATGCTCGCAGAGCACCTTCTGGTAGTGAAGCATGGGCAGAAGACTGATCAAAGATGAAGAGAGCAGTCACTCCTGATTGTGAATTTTTATGGCACATTTCACTTGTTTGATGAGCTGGTCAGTATCCCACCAAGGATCACCCTTTGCCGATAACAGAGAAGACAGGGGCTGTACGTACCAGTCAGCTGCCTCACTGGCGACAGTTCTTGACAGATCTGTCAAAAAGCATGTGATCTCAGAAAGATCATTTTATTTCTCGAGAACGGCTGGATGAATTGTTGAATTTCTTACAGATTCAGATACGGCTCGATGAGACGAGTCGATTGCATATTTTTTTCATATTTTCCCCACGCTTTTTAAGCGGGAGCCAAAATTTTGACCGGCCCGGTGCAATAATTGATGAATTCCGGCACAACGGCTCGACAGAATGACTTGATTTTTATATGGCCGTGACCGCCTTGATGAGATCTATTGATTGGCACACTTATCTCGGCTAATTAAATCTTTTTTTTTGGCGGACTTTGTGTCCAGAACTGTAGTAGATATATATATAGATAGATAGACAGATAGATGTGACCGTGGGACAGTAATGATATCACCGACCATGTGCCACGTCACCGTTTCAGCCACCTCGACGTCGACTATATGAATACGCTCGCCACCGAGACTTGGATCCACTGTTGGAACTTCTGCGACGCTGCAGAGCTTCGCCGACTCTCTCTCTCGTGTGTCGCTATTTCCGTACCCTATGCCAGCCCCTTCTCTTTCACAGTCAATGCGTCAAAGCACCACACCCCGATGTCCGGCATCGTAACTGGATAAAATTGACCGACAAGGTACACCAGACGGCTGAGAATCTCAAAGACCTTGCGGCCAGCACCCACGCTGCATCTGTTCGCGAGTGGCAGTGTATAGGTGGTCGCAGCATCGACCTCCAACAGAGATTCCATTCGATCGCTGATATCCATGTTCTGGTGGACGCCTGGCAGACCGTTCTCAAGATATTCAGCACCACGCTCGGGGCTTATCAGCGGGTCACTGTGCTCCGTCTCGACGATTTCACTATCGATGCCGGATTTCGTACAACATTGGAATCTTTGGGGTCGCTGGAGGATCTATCGCTGTCGAGATGCAATATCATATGTCGTACGGGCAATCTGCTGCCGTTAAAGACATTCAGCATCACCGGCTGGAGCGACGTGCCATCAGCGGATGGGGTTGGTGCAGTACAATTGCGTAGCGAATGGTCGATGCATTCAGTGCAGGTAAGCTTCGAATTCGCATTGTTGCCCCGCACAGCTTGGGGCGGCTCATCATCGGCGCCTTGATTGACGGAAAATATCTACTTACGACCCTGGTCGGTTATCCTCTTCCCAAGCTTGTTTATTTATCCGTCGCCTTGACGGCCCGGATATCCGACCTCTTTTTCGCCTGCTTGGAATTCTGCCCACAACTCGAATGCATCCACATTTGGTATGACGAGTCCATTCAACGTATCGGAGACGCCCCAGGTGGTTTAACACCCCCAGATCAGCTCCCCTCGACTATCCTTCCCGTACTCAACTCTTTTCGGGGTCCATTCATCTTGGCGGGGGTTTTCCTACGGGATCGTCCCGTCAATGACGTGGAGTTGTCCCGACCTATTTCGGCGATGACGGTGGAGCAGATCGGTTCAACACTTGTGGCCATCTCGCATGGCTCCATTCCCATACGCGGGCTGTCGATCGGAGCATCATTCCCGCCGGCACCCGGGCGGGAAATATTCGCCCTGGTCAGGGAACTCTTCCCCGAGCTGCGAAGTCTGTCCATAGAGCTTACCGATGAGACATACTGGCCAATCGAGGTGCCGGATGATGGCGATACGACGGATGATGAGGACGACAGCAGCTCTGCGGGCAGTGATGCGGAATATTCGGCGGCGCCGGTCGTCCCTGCGCCTTCCGCAGAACAGCCGGGGTATATGTATGGTATAACGTTTTGTTCACCTCGTTGCCAATCAGGCTTACCACCCATACACAGGACCTTCCAATGCGGTTCACGCACCCGATGGCGAGGTACTTCAACAGGAGGGCACAGCGTCGCCCGTGACGGTATGTGGCATCTGCGAACCTGACCCGGGGCACCGCCAACTAAGGTCCTGTGTACCTAGATTACGATGGACCTCATCCACACCAGGCGGATCCTTCTTCCGCCCCACCTCCAAGTTCTGCGCTTCACCCAGCGACCCGCGTGCTTGGTCAAAATCGTATTCACATCCCCGGAGCAGCATCGGGCGATTCTTATGCTGGAGGCGCTTCTCCCTGCGCTCGACGAGGTTGCCTTCAGCGACTGCGAGAACCAGTGGTTGCGCGACCGCCATGTGTGGACACGAGACAGCAATGTCCCCAAGTCGCATGTTTGGGGTAATCCTGGAGTGAAAATCATCTCGATGGCGTGGAACGCGGATGGGAAGAGGAGGGAAGAGACTTCATTTTCCGGCTTGTAACCCTGGAAGAGTTTATGTTAGCCCTGTGCTAGAAAGTTTCTAGCAGCTATTAGCTTGAGCTAGAAATGTCTATGCTCCCAGTGAATAGCTAGCAGGAGTTAATAGCTGCTATATAGCATTTTGTTAGTAGCGGCTATTTGAAGCTAGAAACTAATAAATAGCATGCTATTTATGTTACGAATGCTATAAATCAGTCCTCAACATCCCAGTCCTCCGTTTCTGGGTCTGGCACACCTACAACGACACACCATGGCGCTCTCCGCGCGGTCCTATCACTCGTGGGAATGCTTCTCAGCGATTCACTCGGTCAGGATTGGCTGATTTCACTCCACAAGATCTTAAAATGTGCGTTGAACCTTCTTCGCAATCTCACCACTGATTTCTCACGGCCCTCAGCGTTACAGGTGCGATGATGATTTTGTGCAGGGGACTTACAGATATCTGAAACTTCAATGCAGGATGCATCCGGTTCATTTTCTGTCACAGCGATTTGATTCATTCTTTTGAATAGAGAGACAATGCTATTGATATCATGCTTCTCGCGAACTTTGGGTACAATTTGTCTCCTATGCTTCATCTACTACTAGCAGTGATGGCGGAGAAGCTGTGTTTAGATTGGAGCTACAAACTATATAAAAGTACGCTGCCAGTTTCTTTAATCAAACTTAATTTGTTCAACCGCCCCCTTGAAATCTCTGATCCCTGTAATTTGAATCTTTGGAGAGTGACTTGACTTGGAGTTCTTTTTTCGTTTGCCTTGCAGCACCCGATATTCATTTGTATGCACAACTGCAGGTGAAAATCTCAGTAAGTATTCAGTTTTGGATCGTCCAATGTCATGCCTTTATTTCATCTTCATTTTTTCGCAACTAGATTACCCGCCTACGCCGGAGCGAAGCGAAGGCACGTCTTGTGTAATTGAATAGGACTCAACTACTTTACACAGTGCGCTATATACTGTCTCGGTCGTTAAAGTCTGGTGTCAACCATATAGCTATATAATTTCACCGCCGCACTGCCGAAGCAACAATAATTCTCACACAGTCTTCCCATAATTTTTGTGATTCTTGCTTGGAGGGCTATTTCGGTGAGCCCGTGAGGACTTCTATTGCCATAGACACTGAGATAATCAACCACCGCTTCCTGTACCCGAGCTGGGATAAAACAGGGCCTCGGCATCAAACAAGTATAAGCACAAGTCGAGTGCGCAGCAGCACTCGATCAAAACCCGTATACTTTTATGAAATCAGCTGTAACCTGCGACTCCAAGTCGAATCGACGTCTCACTTCCAACCACTATGTCATATCTCGAAAACCTGCAAAATTCATAAGGCCCTCCCGGCATCCCTGGTACCTCTCATACGTGCAAATTTAGGACCCCCGGGAAATGTGCATTCGAGTTAACTTTTGCCAGTGGTGTTCAGTTTATTCCCTGGGTATCTTGGGTTGAAGTCAAGTCTTTGATCTTGCCTTCTGATCCAAAGATAATGTTTAGATTCCATTTTCCCCTTAGTTTAGCCTTGCCTTCTCATCTGAAAAATCAACTGAGCTGATTCGAACCGACAAAGTAAATTTATTGGCTACATACCGGCTGTGCAGCAATCAATAATGCCGCACTGTTTACCGATGCGCGCCGTCAGCGGCTGTTTGCTGCCACCCTTCCAACAAGCTTTGACAGCCACTGCCTTGGCGCCAACTTTGACTGTTTCTCCTGATTTTTTGGCGAGTAGATCGTGTTCTTCGACATGAATTATATATTTTCAACGGGATCGGAACGGATTGCGGTCATAGAAGACTTACGCCAGCCCCTTGTCGGTTTCCCCCCGAGCTGGGGCAGCCATTTGACGCGTCAACGACAGAGTGTCTACGGTACATTACCTTTACCTCATTTTCTCAATTTGAAACAGTCATCACTCTTCTCCTGGACCAAGATCCAGATACGCGGCCCGCTGCTCTAGAGCTTTCAGAGCCCGCTTCTACCATCGAGAATCGAAGATGAATATTTCAAAGTGAGATTTTTTAAATTGCACCGCCCTGGATCTGATCGGTAATATTTCCAGGGTGCTCTTGGATGCTGGGTATGTCTACGTCCGAGTGTTGCCTCAGCCTAGTTCGAATATTTGACAGAATTGCAGAGTGAAGGAGCATCCCCATTGGATACAAGATACATCACATTGTCATTACGATGGTATCCACTCCTATATGCCTTTGCACCCGATTCTGCGATCAGTTTTCAGGGGAGTTAGAAACCCCAACAGATGGTTTCCATACTGGTTAATGTCTCAATCCCTTTCCCAAAGTAAACCTCAGACCCGTCGCCGCACAACCGACCGTATCAGCACTGGTGGTCGCCCTCCACGCGGTGTGTTCTTTCCTCCTGTTCTAGTGTCTACCTGTTGATCATTTGGTCATGCGCTGTCAACTTTCATTGGATGCTACCCCACACTCTAGCCGATTCTACGTAGAGAATTAATCCCAACGGATCCGACGTCCTCCAACCAACAGATTCCAAAATTTTGATAGAAAAGTTCCAATACAGTAACATAATTGCGAGTATCTGCCACGCCCCGCGATGGCCACCCCCCCCCCCCCCCCCCCAAGTATGCGCTGTCAGAAATTTCGAAACTGCGAGCGTGGAAATTAGTCGGTATTGTGTGCTCAGGGCCCATCTGCGCATTAGTGTACGGCATAATGCAGTGTGGCAAACAACTTAAGGAATCAGTGGGTGATTGTGTTAGGGCCTGATCGGGTACGCCAGAATCTCATCAATGGGAAAGATGCTGATGGGAGATCTACCACCTCACTTAACACTGCATTACAGTAAGTTACATCGCGTCTGCTCAACGTCTGCTTTGGGGTTCCGGATTGATGTCATAACAGCTGCCTTGGCAAGAACTTCCAGACTGCGCTCTTGGATGGAAGCATGGTGGGATACCTCTATGGTGCGGCTGACAATGTAACTTGAAATGCGAGGGTAAAACTTGGTTATTATTCGCATTTGAACTACCTAGATTATATATAGAGAGTTGTGGTTACCCTAAGCTCGAATCCAACCTGTCGTATCGAAATCTTTGTGTCGATAGACAGGCTGGTCGATCGGAGTTTGAAATCCCAATACGCGTAAATTGTCCCAAAAAGGCTATTAGATAAGCCAGCGTCGTTTGGCCTTCGGTGAGGAGAATTAAATATATGGGCAATAGTGAAGAGAATAGAAGACATACTTAAGCCTACTGGGCATTTGCTCTGGTCATTTTCGCCTGGACTGAGGACTGTGTATGGGTGTACACACAGTCGGGTGGTAACACCCATGTACAGCTACAAGGTTCAATGAAGGAGCGGATTGCAACATGAACAACCGCACCCACCACTTTCTGAGTGTTCGGGCATCCAGTGTTGTCTCCAGTGTTGTTCACGAAACTTTGGAAATATCAACAGTACGAATGTATTGTCAAAGGCGGCAATCTTGAGACAGAACAAATTGTCATAACACCGAGTCGTTGAACGGGAGAGGAATGGTTGCCGTTTGCCGAAAGGCGTCGAGCTGGAAGACAAAGAGAGCTGTCGGCAAGGCAGAATCTCAAGAGCAAGGGTGGACGGATAGCCGCTCGAAAACACACTATGCACTGTTCTTATCAGCATCCCACAACACCGGAAATTTTGCTACTCGCCGGCCACTGGGTCTATCCATACAAGGGAAAAAGTAACGACCAGCACTAGAAAGCTAGGGTATAGATACATAAGGAGAGAATGCCGCCTAAATTTGAGCATCAGAAATTGATTCCGGTATCGTGCAGTGCGGTCACGTGGACATCAACGCGACGCGTTTGTATAAAACGCGTCTGTTTATTTATGCCAAACTCGGACGATCCTGGTCTGGTGCCACCACGTTGTCCCACAGGCTCATTGGTGTGCATGCAGTATTGTTCGCCAAAGAGCCTGTGGATTGACACACATGGTATGCTTGTGCCAACCCAAGTCTTCCCGATCTTTACTCAACACCTATTCTATTTCTATCTCAACTCAGACGCCAATCGTGAGTACATCCTTCCTCTTTTTTCTTCTGTATATTGTGCTAATCTCTCCTCAAGCCACTGTTTGTCCACCGATCCCCGTGGATACAACGTCTCTCACCCGACGTGTCCTCAACGTGTCCTTGACGCGTCCTCGACACGTCCTTGACGCGTCCTCAACACGTCCTCGACGTGTCCTCGACAACCCCACCGAATGTGTTTGCACATCGGTGTTTTCGATGGGCTCTCGGACCGGACGCCACAGCCACCATCAGTCCACTTTCTTACCGCAACCACCACCTCCTTACGTCTCATGCACACCAACTCGGTCGTCCACATGAAGAACGCCAACTTACAATGACGGGCCGCTGCCGTTGCCCACCACGTCCCCATACGGGTACCCTCCACACTCCAACCAGTTTATACCTCCCGGTATGGGGTATCCTGGTTCTCGACGTCTGACAGTCCCTCCTCCCTCTCGCGACACCGCTCCGCTCTCCTCCTCCTCCCTCCTTCCTCGACGCGTCCCACCCCTCCACTATCCAGCTCTGATTATGGGTCCTCGGCACGGTGTTCCTCGGGGTCGTGTTTGCGCTCCCGATCCAGCTCGGGCGGAACTTCTTCGGGCTGTTCGAATCACAGATGGTGCACGACGGGTATTCATTCATCGTGGGCACGTACCTCCTGGGCGTGCTACCTCGCCGGGCGCGCCGTCGACCGACTAGACAAGCGGCGCGGCGGGGACAAAGCGTGCGCGGACCTGCGGCTCCTGGTCGTCAAGCGTGGCTTGTTGTGGAGCGCGAAGATTGCGTACATGGTCTTGTTCTTGAGGATCATTATCCCGACGCTCATCGCGCTCCCGATACGGCTGTCGCTGGACCCCATCCTGGTGCCTCGGATACGCATCGTAGACGAATGGGCTATAGGGCTGCTGTATGCAAAGATTATGCTGCATGTTAATCGAGCGCAGCCGACGAATCCGATCACGAGGGGTGTGCAGCATGTAAGTCGATATGCGTTCTGTATGCTCCTTGTTTGCTGACCTACATGTGCCGTAGATAACGAACAACGGGTGGATGCACCCCGAGCCCGTCACTGCGACACGAGAAGTGATTGGACGGGATGATCCTCCTTGCCTTCCTCCTCACACAGTACTTTATCCCGATTATCCCGAGGAACAGCAGACTTTTGTGTCGCTATAATTCTTGTCGACTCATTCACTCATTCATTTGTTTCTAGTCATGGAAGTCTACCCAGCTATCTTACGTGTCCGTCCCGCCATCGCCCACGGCGTGGGCTGTCGTGCACCTGCCTCCTCTTCCGCCTCCACTAGCACGGCCACCACCCCCACCCCGAGCTTCGTACGACCCGCGGTAAGGCCACATGCCGCAACACAGGCGCAGGAGCACACCCTCTCATGATCAAACCTCCGCATCCGCATCCCACATCTCAGACTCGCCGCCTACATCTACACACACGAATACGAATATAACATCTATGAATTTGACAAGACCACGATAACTGAAAGAATGAACACTCCAACATCCCCGACACCACACTCCCGCCTTCCCGCTCCTCGCCAAGTGATGCACGAAAGCGCCTAAACTCTTCCCCGCGGCGACGTTGACGGGAAAAAAAAAAAAAAAGAGCGCAAGCGTTTGAAATACAGCAACCGATCGCGAGAAGAAGTCCGAAACCAGAGAAATCATCCACTCACTCTTCAGCGGCAAAATCATCCCCCTTAATCCCCCCACTCTATCTCGGCCACCACCTCCCCAAACTCTTCCTTTCCGTCCTTCACATCCGTGTCGTCATCGTCGTCGGCGTCGGCGAGTGGCTCCTCCGCACCGTCCCCGTGTCTCCCATGGGGAAGGTGTTAGGATCGACCTCGCTGAGGTCGAACTTCGACGCGCCGTTCCCGTTCAGGTTCGCCAGAACAGGCGCGCTCCCGCTACTGCTTCCACTCCGACTCAGCCCGCTCCCACTCCTGTTGGCACTAGCACCCCGCGCGGGACTCCCATTCTCATTCCACCCCGCGAACCCCGCCCGCTCCCCACCCGGCGAATATGGCACTGCGCCCGTGCCAGGCGAATACGAATACGCCGACGGCGCATACGAGGACGACGTCCCTGTCCCCGAATACCCGTCCCTCGCTCCTTTCGGCTTCCCCGTGATGCTGCCGAGCGAGAACGGCCCGCTGATCGTCGGCGGCGGGGCGAGCCGCTCGTCATGCTCGTCGCGTAGCTCGAACTAGCCGCCGCATACCCACCACTTGTGCTCGTATACCCGCTTGACATCGAGTTGGAGTGTGCAGGCGCCCGCCTGCTCCCGAGCCCGGAGTCGAGCACAGCGAGCACGTTGCTCACATACGCCGCCTTCCCGCTGGTCGTCGAGCTGGTGTTTATGTGCACGCTCGCCCCGCTCGAGTCGCAACTGTTCCGGCTCGTGCTGTAATCGCGCGTGTTGCCGCCGCCACTGTCCCTGTACGAGTACTCCCCGCGCTGGTTGTACTCTCGATCCCGGGAATTCCGCTCATAATGCGGCGACGGCGAGGCCCCATTCGCATACGCCAGACTCGACAACGAGGAAGACGACTCCGTATTAATCGGCGCCGGCTCGCTATATGCCTCGCTACCCCCTCTGCGGGTGTCAGCTGCGCCGCCACAGGACCCAGTGTAGACGACCCGCGCAACGGGCGACAAATCCGCAGCCCCACCAACCCGTTGTCCACATCTCCCCACCGTGCGCGCCACACCCCCACCATCTCCTCCCTGCCCCCGTTCCGCTCCACCCCCCCCCCCCCCCCCCCCCCCCCACCCGCAGCACATCCCACAGCCCTGCCCATGCGTCCCTCGCCTCCCCGAAGAATTCCGCCTGTAGGCGGATTACCTCTTAGTGTATGCCCAAATATTTCCAGATTTTTAGGGTCTGTGGTTGTGGAGCTAGTCTGTTGTTTACCGCGGGGCTCGGATCGTACTAAAACCTTATTACCTAATTGATGGCTGCACTTTCCATCATTTTCGCGTTTTCTCCGTATACGACCTATGAGTATGGGCTATTCTGCATCCAGGAACATTTTCTCGAGTACTAGACACTCTCTTATTTTTCTCCGATTTTTTCAGGCAAGTCTCAACTGATTTCGCGTCTCGGCCGAAGTTCGATCCATCAATCACGTGGCACTCACAAGCCAAAACGGCTTGTTCCAGTGAGTGCATTAGACCTCATATTTAAAAATTCTGAAGCGGTAAGATGTTTTAATCACACAAGAAGACATCATCCCCCCAAAAGTCTTGTCAAAATTGGTATTTCCCATACAGCAGGAAGAAAATCGGAATCTGATTACCTAAAATTACATAATAAGCTTTTACCGCGATCCAACCCCCGCGGTAAACAGCAGACTTCAACAAGCGAGGTACGAGCTCAATTTTGTTGAAGCGTCTGCCTAGGGGAGACTATTGTGGAGCATGAGCTCACCGTTTTTGTGACCCATTTTGGTGGAGGACCCCGATCCAAAAAATCAAGTCGCATACACGTGCTGATTGCACTTCGTGGCAAGCTGTGACTGCGAGGTGATAGAGGGACTACTAAGCCTACCCCTGCACGATTTTAGGTCTGGACAATCTCGCAGACACTCATAACAATGATTTTTTGTGCTCGCAGACAAATTGAATGGGACCTTTTGAGCATACAGGATTGTTAATACTTCACATACAAGTAACACAAAGAATAATTGACTCAAATCCGTCAAAACCTGGTCCATAATATTATTTTTCGCATCCAGGTCTTTTTCAGATCCGGGTTTCAACTCTGTATTTTGCTTCCTGGTCATTCAGAAGTGGAATTGGTACAGATGTCTCTGTGGGATCATGTTTGTGGGCATGAAGCGAGTCCTCAGGGAGGCGAACACAAAAATTAACCACCGGCGAACCAAGTTGTGCATTATTTTCATATTTGGAAGTATTTTGCTTCCTGATCGTTCAGAAGTGGAATGGGTACAGATTTTTCTGTGGAATCATGTTCGTGGGCCCAAGGCGAGTCCTCAGGGAGGCAAACAACAAAAATAACCACCAGCAAACCGAGTTGTGCAATAGTTCTATATTTGAAAGTAGTTCTCAACGAGCTTGAGATTGATACAAGTGCGTGGGAGGGATCCAACAATCATGGGGGACTGGGTGACGCAGGGATGCACACTGGTGCCATGACCGATGCCGACGGGGAGCCTGTGTCACCGGACGCGTCAGCTGCGCCCAGTTACGCCGGCGGGGAAATCGTGAGCGCTACGTATATAAAACACAATCGATCCTGTCACGCTGACGATTCTTCCTGTTCTCCCTCCCCACAATGACACAGTGGCCCACCGCCATCCAAAGTACAACGGAGGACCAAAATGCGGCGGTATGACTTGCCACTTTCAGTTATTATAATGTTCTAATTTCCCCGTAGGAAGGACAACAAGGCGACGTCGAACGCACTACCGTATCAGGTGCGTGGTATGTATGTATAGCGCGCCTACAATAATGCTCATATCGCCGATGCAGAGTCGTTCAACATGCCAGGTAGCGTATTTTCCAATTTCCACAAAACCCAACCAAATGACCCCCCACTAGACCTCCTTGGCGATGATTCCAACAGCAGCGATGAGCAATATGGTGAGTTATATCTCAATCTAATTGCAACGGTAAGACACCCTGTCAACATGATTTGACTCCTGAATTTCGGAGGAAATTCGGTTGCCACAAACCCTCCGGTATTTCGCTGGGTCCAGCTTGGATTATCGAAATGGTTATGTCCCTGCTTCTATGGCACCTCTTTATAACCTCATTTTATATAGATCCGGCACTACAGTACACTGGAGTTGAATCTGTCTTGCTCACATGTCTGGTCTATTTGCGCAGCGTTTGCTAACGCTTCACCAACGTCCTGCGGACAGACGCTACGAGTGGCTAATATGCCCCTCAAGGTGTTTAACCGGAAAAAAAGATTAAAAACCGATTTTCATCGGGAGGTCCGTTGTTTAAACAAATCTAATAGAGATTTATTGCGGAAAAACGCCAATAATGGCTCTGGGCGGAATCTGAACCGAGAGAAATGTTTTGTAACGACCCGGATCTGCAGGGCGTGCTCACGAATCATTTTATTGTGGGTCAACCACGCACACAACCTATTGTTTAAATTAGGTGTACATGTAGGACCATGAAATCGCCTAACATTGAATTGAGATTTCATTTGAACTGATTCCACCCCAAGCCTTCAAGATTCAAGCCATGTCTTCATTCCCAATCAAACTCGCTGTTCTGGGTTAGCAAAGGTCGTCGGCTACTGAGAAACACACCCAGTGCATTTTGAGAAGAGGTAATTGCTGAACCTTTAGGTTTGGCTACCCAGGAGAAGATGGGTTTCGGGCACTTTTGCTACATGTACAAACAAAAATTTAGTCATGCAACATTGGTCCATTGCGAAAATAAATCGAAAGCAAGTGGGGTAAGATATAGAAATAAATCAAAATGCAAGGATTTGTTTTTAAGCTTGTTACCACCTCGAATCCTCGGGGTACAAGCCCATTTAATCCTCTGGAACCAGCAGATATTCTCGAGTCCAGTTTTCCGTTATTAGTCATTTCTGCTTTGTGTTCGGAAACAGTATCCGTGATTAGTCATTTTAGCTTATCAATCATAGCCTGCCATGCTATCAAGTTCGACTTACTTCTAAGATAGACTCTACAACATACCTGTGCTCATCCTTCACATCACAGGCTGTATTGTAACCCTCCAGTCCTCTGGCTCCTCTGGCTTCTGTGATGTACTGTTGTTGTTGCTGTTGTTGTTATTTTCTATTTTTACGCTGTACAGTTTACCTGCCAGAGTCTGCTATGCAGCAGTACTACCATAGGTAAGGGAGATGTAAGGTATCAGGAGGTAATTTATCAGTGCATTTTTTAGACGAGACCATGTAAAGAAAGGGAACACAATATGTCGGGAAAGCAGCAGTATGATGGGACGCAAAAATTGTGAGGGACATGGATGGGGCGGAAGTGCAGACACATTTAGGCGGGTGGGATGGATCAGAGTGTATCAGTGAAGGAAACAAGAAGAAGAAGAGTCAAATAGATGGCAGAGAATACCTCAAGCTGGCTTAGACTGGTTCAACTTTGTTTGTATCTGCACTTGTATGTAGAGGTCCTGACAGTGGGTTACATCAATTCAGGTCTTCCGGCTGCACAGGTCAACATAATTCCCCCAGTTCCTCCCCTATTTTTATGGAGAAACTGGACCATTAGTATACTTACATCAAATGGTTTACCTGCTTGTAACTCTGGTTCCCTCAACGGTTGCTATCATTTGACTCGATCTTTGTGTCGTAATGCTGACACTCAGAAGTGGGACAGGGCCCTTTGACGAGACTTTTTTTTGCATCAGATGGACATCCTTTTTGCCTTGATACACCGGAGCCTGATTGCAAAAATAATATTTGCCCTGTTTGTTTTGTGACTTTACTAGGTTTCAGCCAATGGCCTTGAGCTCTGGAAATCAGGTAGGTACAACAGATCAGACAATCATATAGCAGGGATCATGCTCTAGAGTGGCCGAGGTGGAAGCCCCCATCTTTTGTGAATGTATTTAAACAGAAGCTCCAGTGGGAAGTCTGCCAATTTCAGGCACCAAACCCATATGCTTCTCACTTTTTACAGATAATATGTTCGTTGTATTAGAGAATGGTTGGTAGTATTCCACTTAGTGTAAAACACATTATATTGTGCTCATCCAACCCAATTATTTGAAGGTGCTTCCAATTGAGATGATTTGTTGGAACCTGTTGAACGTACTAGTAGTGACTGTGTGGGTATAGTGTGGATTTTGTGAAAGTGTTGACACCTTGACCTAAAGGTTCAGCACCCGCCTCGAAGAGGCCCAATCCCAAGTCATCCTTTCCGTTGGCGTGTATTACGTCATTGTTGAGCACACATTTCCACTTGGTCTTTTTACGCGAAACCTTCATAAAATTAAGGACTAATATCATTACTATCCCCGGTATCGCTAAATCCCATACCTTGTCATAATTGCAAAATGCAGTGTTAAAACTGCCCCCAACACCGTCTTTAGCGTCTTCTTCATCTGTCTCTGAGTCATCTAAATCACTGGTGATTGCTTCTGATGGCGAAGTCAGGGGCTCAGGCCGAGGTGGGTGCGAGGTGTACTTCATGGAATCCTGAGAATCGTCAGGGGGACCATCGATCTGGGGAATATGCGGGCCTTCTCCCGGACCCAGGGGGAAAACGCAGAATCTCCTCTGCAGGGCCTGACATCGGGCGATTGGCGTTTACATAGGGAAATGTATAATGAGGCATGGGCTGGCCCGATGGCGACAGGAAAGGAGAATATTGGTGTGGGGGCTCAAAATCAGCTACGCGGGACGCAATAACCTTGTCTTCCCATCTCTGCAATGCACATTACAATTGAGTGTCCGCGGATGTGAGGAATGAATGAGTTGATCACATGTTGAAGTTCAGCCAGGATATCTTGGGCTATCCCGGCCTCTTCGAATTCAGGCTTAATAGAAGCAATAACATCGTCGATAACAGTGCGGTATATCAACGGCTACATAAAAGGTGTCAGGTGATCTGAGCCACACAGTCTCAGAAGACCTGTGTCCTAAGAATCTGGACAAGTCAATAAGAGCATCAGTGGCTCTAGAGTTACATTGATTTGTGTTCAACGTAGCCGGAAAACACCTGACTCGTTCAAGTTGAAGCCCCGGCCTTTCACGTGATATCTGAAAATGAGTCATCAATAATTCTGCTCCACTCTTCCCTGCGCACTTGCTCTCTCTACTACCAGCTTCCTGCAAACTCACCTTCAGTTCTACCCTCTCCCTAGTATGAATGAGCAACTCCCCACCGAATACTTTGGCACCGCCAATCATAATCAGCCCCCGCTGTTACATTTGGCATCCGCCACCAAAAATACGCAGCACCCGCCGATTAATTTGGCATCTACCACCTTGTATGTGAATGAGCTGAATGCGGTGAATATCCAGGCACAAGCCGCTATAAACACCAAGCCGTTATGGCTGGAATTCCCAACGAAATATATGAAATCTTCTTTGGACATTGTTGTCTCTGAAAGAACTGCACCAAGCAGCAAGTAAATCTCTAACTTACCGAGTAAACAGACAGTGTAAGAACTTTTCTATTGACACTATCCTGAGTCACTTTCATGCTCTTTCTACTTGTATGCAATCTGAGTTTACTTGATAACACAAACAAATCATTGGAAGTTGCCGTGATCTACTTTTTTTCAGATGCCCTGACTGAAACTGTAACAAAATATTTGATGATTCCACCTTGTGTTATCTCTGACACCTGGAGTCCGCTTGAGGACAAACTTATTATTACTATTGAGCCCAGTGAATATTACAACAAGAAATTGTTGACAACCGTGCTGAAAAAACTGCACCCGTTCCGTCAACCAACCAAAACACTTGGTTCCTATTCATTTCAGGACCTTTCGAACTTCATGATCCAGTATCCGTGAGCGTATTCGAAACTTGACTCACCCTTCAGTAGACATCATTTCCTTTATTCGGTGCTTTGATCCACATTATGTTGAGGATACTCACCTAACAGAAGAAGACCTAATCATTGCATTTTGGAGAGAGAATATGATGCAGATCTTGTCATGCATTTATTTACAGATCCAAACATCGTAAATGCAAGCGGTTTTCATGAGCGACAAGTCAAGTAACTGGTTGACACGTTCCAGGTTAACCGAGAATTTTGGACGAATATCAAGACTAACTGGCCCGCTGTTCCGTCCCTCAAAACAAATTTGAAGTGTATGCAAAATTATTTTCATGGCTCACAATGGTCTTGTAGCTCAGCATGCAGTGTGTGTTCTCGCCAGCGCAATTGTTCAGATTTCTTGACCAAAACATTCGGCCCATACCAAGAGGATTCAAAAATAACAATGGAACATCTTGAGATACTGCGATGCCAAGACAGACGACTCCAATCCAACTTCAAATTCTCTGAGAATGACGAACTCAGTGGACTGATGCTCACCCCTGAAGGAATCAATCGTGATGGATCTATTGAAGTTTGTGGCGACTGTCTTACTCCAGCAGTCAGATATTCCGAAATTTGCATTAAAAAATGACCTTTACTGCGGGCGAGTCCCTGATGAGTTTTCCGACCTGACTTGGATTGAAGAGATGGTGTGCTGTGTTTATCAGACAACTGCACATGTTATTTGATTGTTCAACTCTGACAATGACAAACAACCAAAGGTTTTCCATAGCAATGTATGCACTCATGAAATGAACATTGTTAATACTGCAACTGAACTTCTGCGCACACCCCAAGATATCAATGGCAGTGCGCGCCTATAAAAGTGTACACAATGCCAAACTCCGCTCAAACTTTCCGAGGCGCTCATTCAAGCGCCAAACGGGCGCCAATGATTTAACGCGCGTGCGCATGCCTATAAAAGTGTACACAATGTCAATCATCAGCCCTGAGTCTTTGGAGTATCAGCGTTAAACTTTCCGAGGTGCTAATTCAAACGCCAAACCGGCGCCAATGACTTTGAATTTACTTGCTATTTCATCAATTCCGCCCTTGCTTTGAAGGATGGGCTGGGGAGAATTTCTGAACGTGACTGTAACCTGACAAAGACCAGAAGATTCACATACTTGAGCGCCTATAAAAGTGTACATCTTGCCAAACTCCGTTCTATTTCGTTCTATTTCTATTTCGTCAATTCCATCCTTGCTTTGAAAGACGGGAAATTAACCCCTGCCGAAGCAAACTGCAGAATATTTTCTGCGTTTGGCCCGGCTTTCTCACAATTTTGCATCTTGGAGCTGCAGGAGTGGAATGGCCCCCGAAGTTTTGACTGAATCGGCGGCACGAGCACTGAGAGCCTCACACGGCCTCCTTCACAGCAACGCACTGGTTCACAATACACTCCAATGTTTCGTACTGCCTCGTACTGCCTTTTCCCTTGATCTATTCCTTTCATCGGACTGTTTTCGTCTTATTCCTGTGTTACAGCCTCGAACCTGTCCTGATTTATCATTCCACAGCCTGTACTGCTGTTCGGTTTCATCTGTTCCTCAGATCTATCTATTTATGTTTCATTCTCTTACCTCTGTATAAAAACTCGTACTACAGATCAATCTATACTTTTGCTTTGCCCCACTTTGTGCATCTTAAGTCCTCTCACTTCGACCTCGTCTACGCCTACGTCCTCACCTCGTTTCGCTTCGTTTCGACTACCCACACGCTCCATCGCCGTCTCCATCCTCGCTTCGTCCTCGTCCTCGCATCCACTCACCGTTGGTCATTTCAGTGACACCACTGCTGTTGAAGCTGTAGAGAATCTAGTGCACGCAAGAGGACCCCGTAAGCAGCAAGAGCACGACGTTTGACCTATGAGCTACAGACAGTAGGTAGGCAAACGGATAAAGGAGCGTGGAAAGGTGATGTGTACACTATATAAATGAGTGATCCACATCGAACTCCGTGATACCCCGACAAATGAAAATCGAGGTGCGGAAAACCTCATTGCGAAGATATTAATAGAACGATTACATAAGTACTCGTAAACGGTATGAGACCAGCGAGTGGGTATTTCATGGATCATTCTTGCTACGATCAGATCTGTGGTCGGTGGAGGGATGGGACCGGCGGTGGAGATGGGTCAGGGAGTGGGTTTATACCCCAGGTTTGCAGCCCAAGGTGACCCCCGCCGACGTACCCTACGAGCTACTTATCATCAAGTAGTAGCTTACGAGCTACCCAGAACAGCCTACGACCTCTTCCAGTGTCCTGGCCGACATCGTCGAGTGGGTCTCTGGTCGGCTCTTCCTCTCCAATCCATATCTTACCGCTGTCGACGATGTCGCCCTCACCTTGCGTCCTGCTTGGTCGCTCTCTAGTCTCTTATAAACAGACGCCACAACATTTTTTTCACTCGTACCTCGTGTGTTGTTAGTCTGTCGATTCCCTGATTGGTTTGATTGGAGATCGACCTTATTAGGTAATAGGGTTGTTCCCAGTAGCCCTTTTTCGCGCCCTTTTTCGCCCTTTTTTGCCATTCTCTTCGTTTTTTGCCCGGTTTTGTCCCCCTTTCTCAATTAGAAGTACAAAAGGGGTAGAAAACCGAAGAAAACGGGGTCCTACATGCAATTCTGGGGGAAATGAAAAAAAAAAGGGTGCAAAAAAGGGCGCAAAAAAGGGCTACTGTGAAACTCCTCACCCGTCCCCTCTAACGCGACCCTGCGCTTATACAACGGACTTGGAGGGGTGTTCAAATGCATTCCTGCTGCTAAGACCGACGGAGCCGCCTGTGTGCCCAACGCGTCAACGGCTGCACTTCGGCGGGACGGACGGCAAAATGCCGTAGCCATCTCGTATATTTCATTGCGTGAGTGATCGACGAGACACCCTTAAAGACGGGGACGGGGACGGTACTTGACATACCGGCCATCTGTTTCTCCGCGCACTGGGTCGGCCACTGAGATTAACTGAAAGCTGCTATTATTATCACCCAGGGCTGAGAAACAAACAACCCACAAAGTTTTGCTTTTCACCCAACCGGGTTTGAACACATTTGCGACGCATTTCAGGCCCACTCACGAGCTGAATAGAAATTTCATAGTCTCTCGTAGTCAGACTCCAAGGCAAAAATTTCATGACAAGAGCCCTCAGGCTCTGACATTGCTCGCAGTTGGGAGATTTAACTAGAACGTGAGGATCGTAAGTTTTGAAGGATTGAAATTCGGTGATCTCCTGGGCAGTCTCTCCCCCGGGAAATCCCGCTGCAGTCCGCCTCCCTGCGCGCCCAGATTACTACTACCTAGCCGCAGACGCTGAGCACCGTGGGCATGCAACACGTCCACGGCGCTCAACCAGCCTGCGCCTGTGGCGTCGTGAACACTGGTGCGATAGTCAGGCACACAGGCACCTAGTCACCTGGGACTTACTTCTAATGACGGTCTTTCCTGCCATCAAAGCAATGGTAATATCAGTGTTAGCAGGGCATCATAGATTTCAGCAACTCCACTTGGATTTTCCTCTTGTAAATTCAGATGAGTTGAATGGACAATATGGAGTGTTTAAACAGCTTTAAACCAGTTGAATACTTTGAACCAATAAAACTGGATTAATGATCAGATGAATCCTCAAAGATTAATGATTTTAAACATCCTGAGATCAAACCTCTACCTGAGCTTGGAGAAGCATTACGGCTCTTTGCGGTACAACAGGCGCGGACCGTTTTTTTCTGTTTTGGCAAGTTTTCACGAGAACAGCTGCCCTGAGCTCAATTCTCGACCGTTTCCCCTCAAAATAGGCTCATTGGATTCGCATTGATAATCCACAGCCAATGGATTACCGATATTTTTGATCCTTTTACATAATAGAATTTCTTCCGGAAAGATTTGGTTTTGAGTTGGACAGCAACTATGGGATCAGTAGCTTGAAGTGTCTTGTCTTTATCCTTATAGTCTTGCAGAACGACTTACATGACCGTGGTATACCAAACAGAATATAGTGCATCATTGTTATTCTTCAGTTGGCAGCAAGTCGACGGTATGATCTTGTTCTGTTCCAGCAACATTGCCTTATATGGTGCGTGAGAATCTTACCTAAGCAGCAAAATTTATGACGTCCGGAACCCAAATCATGTCCAATCTACAAAACAAACATTTCTGCACTTCAAAAAAAATGGGTTAGAAAATCTTGTACTCCTCCATGAATAATGAATATTTTAAAAATCCGAAACCGAGGATGTCTCCACAGGACCTAAATACACCATTTCTCGGCTTTACTTTGTGTCTAAATATTTTGTGGCCACAGCTTTGTCGCTGTCACGCTTTGGTCATGTGACCGCTCGTTGTGAGTGACTGACGCCTACCTTACCATGGACAGGATGACTAGCCAGTATGTACGAGATGACTGGCCGCTTCCGCTCGCTGGAGTTTGGCCTCACCATCGACCCACGCTTCTACAATATTCGGGCACGCGCCGAGTAGTCGATCAAGGTCGCCTGCCGAGATGGACCCGTCTGGGCAATACTCGCCATGTATTTCCAGTCGAAGGAGGAATGGAAAGGAGTGAAACCTTGCCGCTGAGTCCCCCGAATTCTCGTGAAGTTCGATCTCGAGGTCGGTGAGCGAATTCAGCGCAATCTTCTCCAGGAAGCAGGATACAATGCCGATATTTTGTGCGTCGATGGTCAAGTTTGTAAGGCAGGGAAGAGACAGATCCTGGTTCGCCGCGTAAACCGCTCTATTATCTAGGAGTCCGGAGTGGGTTTAGACGTCAATGAGATGACAATGCAAACAGAGTATAGAAATTTGATTACCGTAGGCGTTCAGGGCAAAGATGCGGTCGTCAACGATGTGCATTCTCTGAGCACGAAGTAGTATTCCGAGAAATGGTCGATCATGACCAGGATCTTGAGCGTCGTGAGATTACTCCAGGGAAATTCAAATCCGCTTAGGCCAACATGAATTGGGTCATTGTTTGCGCGGATAGTGAGCGAACGGAGCTTTGGAGCCACCACGACCACGCGGCGCCCGGCGAAGAGAGTGACGTTGATGTCGAGTGTTTGAGCCCGGTATGAGCATTCGACCACGAATTCATCGAACCGGGCAAGAAAGTCGCGCCACTCAGGCTCTCCTACATCCTGCTCGCCAGGAACCGGTAACACCACGTCCAGTTCCAATGTCAATGGATGGTGACGGGCGCGGCAAAGCCACACTTTCGATGGGGCTAGGAGTCGTTCCAAAGTTTTGTGACGAAGAGTCACTTTAATATCGCTCCAGAGTTCGGCTGTGTCGAGTGCAACTGCACGCCAGTGGGAGCACACACCGCACAGAGCCAGAAGAATGGGCTGGGTGCCCGGCTCGCCTATCTCGTTCAAGTCAGAGACGCCTCCACAGAATAGGAATATCCTCTGAAGCATCTCCACCGGGAGAGCACTGTGCGCAGCCACTGGACGACGACATATCTCCAGTGACAGCGGTAGCCCCCGGTGGCGCGTTTCCTTGAAGAACAGTGTCACTCGTGTGAAGACTTCGAATATGGCAAGAACTAGAAGGAACATTAGGTGGGCATCGAGCCGGAGGGAAACAGAGGACACGTACTTATTCCCACGCCCCCGACTCCGGAGACCACCCGACCCGCAATGAGTATACAGACATTCTGCGCCAATTCACAAATCAGACTGCCAGTCTGGATAAGCCCGATGCTGAGAATAAGGACCCATTTTACGGGCAATATAGGTAGCCGTGGTCCACAAATCAGCAGGAAGACGGCCTGCGCAAGAATGAAGGACCACCCTGGGATGTGTTCCAGGCAAAGCCCAAGTAACCTTTGAAAGATCATCCACTGAAACCACACGGAAATGCAATCGCGTACACTGTGGAAAGGACGATTGCTAGCCTCTTGCCCATAACGATGTTAGATGGACGAGTTGGATTGAAGTTGGATGGGGCCATAAAAAAGAACAAATGTGCGTTAGCTTTAAACGGAGCCGGCTAGCGAGCGTGCGGGAGATTGAGTGACTGATGAATGATTGATCCAAGGGTGTTCTGGCCGGTCAAGCAGGACTCCGAATTACTTATACCCTTCGCGGCCAGGTATGGCAGCACAATGTCGACACGTTAGCTGATAAACAGCGGTCCGACTCATTTCAGCCACATTGTGAGGGAGCTGGATACGGGGACTCTGAAATTATGACACGAGCTCGGCGCAAATGTTTGTCAAAACAGTCTGCATTTTATTCTATACAGTCGCAAACCCAGAAGCGAAACGCAACACGGAAGCGAAACACCGCCTTGTTTCGATACTTCGGGCACACTATGACCTCAATATTTTGGAATATGAATCTCAATCATACATAGTCACATTGCGCAAAAGGAATTGGATCGAAACCTCCTCCCGGCCCTGCAATATCCAAGTCTTTCGGCAGCATCAATTTGCTGCTATTTGGCACAAATCAATATCTCCTCGAAATTCCATCTACCCATGAGCTGCCTACGTCAGGCGAGGTTCCTAATAAGGTTATAAAGATCCGAAATGAAGCATATCCATGGTCCAGGCAGCCAATTTCTCCTACACCACCAACCCGTCCCGATTTGGAACTGACGTTGACATGTGAATTCGAAATGATGTTGCACACCTGAGTCATTTTGATGTCAGTAGGAGCCATTTATGTCGTCGACCCAACGACATCAAAATGGATGCTGAATATATGTTAAATATTTCTCAGTATAAACGTCGATTCCATGTTGCATGGCTGATATCATTCTCAAGACTCTGTGCCGGGTCATCAATCAATGCTTGCCAAAATCACCCGAACCAAACACGGAACAGATATCACCATGACACCTGCTCTTTCTCACCGGGCATCCAAGCCGTTTTACAGCTTGGACCTTATCTGCATGGTCAATTATCCTTCCTTGTAGTGGCCGGCCCTCACTCTCGAGTCTCGTGTGGGTATCAACATTGATTTATCACTGTCTTAAGTTATACGTGAATTACTATCGGCGTCTCTGTCGCTTCCGCTTTCTAGTCTGCTTTTTCGCAGGAGCACCACGGGGCAAATACTCGTCTTCATCGTCATCCGGCTCCTCTTCCGATGTATCAGAATCTGACTCCCTCTCCGAGTCCGAGTCAAGAGGATCTTGCTCCTCCTCGCTCTCCTCCGGCTCTTCCCCGGCTGCCGCCGCTACTTCTGCTGCCGCTGCTGCTGCCTCAGCTGCCGCCGCTGCTGCCTGGGCCTCTGCTGCTGCCGCTGCCGCCAATTCGGCTTCCTGCTTCTTTGCCGCTGCATTTGCCCGCCGTTTTTCGGCTGTCTTGTTGCGTCCTTTTGTTCTAAATCTCTGGCTTTTTCGGCTGCCATCTTGTGGAATGCAAGGCGATCCACAAACAGTGGCTTGAGCTCCGTGAAAGATCTGGGAAGTGCACGTCGAAGCTTAACAGAGTTGTGCAGTGCGGATATATTGACGATGAAGTGATCATCGTCACTATGGTGAAGCAAGCTGATGTTCCGATTCGTCTCCTCGCGCTCTTGAAATTCTTTGCGAACAATGGTGGGCTGGCAGTCGCCTTTGCGACAGTCGTGTTGCACAGATATTACAAATTGCACGGACGTTGCTGGCAAGACAAGGAAAGACACAATGTGTTTCTGTGTGATCTCGTTTTCATTTGGACGGCGCAGGATAGGCCATCCGAACTCGGGGTGAGGCTCCTGGCTGCAGACAAACTGTTCCAGTCCGACCAGGGATTTCCTCACCAACAAGCAGTTCCTCGATGCGTCCGAATATACATTCTCCCGTGGAATTCAATGCGAGTATCCAGGAATTAACCTTGACTTGGTCGCCACTTTGTGCTGTAAGAACTCGACCGAGCCTCCAACGGCTCTCTGGTAGAGGTGGATTCTCGAAATGCCAGGGGGTTGAAGCCTTTGTCTGACTCCATTCCAGCAGCGGGACTGTCTTCGTTGGAGCTGGTTTGATGAAGCCGGGTTCGACTTGGCTTGGAGATATCCAACCCAAGTGATGCTGTAAGACAGGATCTTTGAGGAAGACCTGCTGGACTCCATTCCCTGCTTGAATCCACTGCTTCGCCGACGCATCCCGCCGGAAAGAAAGTGTTTCACCCGACCCATGGAAGCAAACTTCCGGGAAATATCATGACTGGGGGCAAGGCGGTTGCTGTACAGTGAACAGAGACGAAAAACACCGTTGTAGGCCTCGTATATCTCGGTGGCGGAACGAATAAGAGGTCCAAAACGTCGTACATCATCTGGTATGTGGGCGCATAAATGAAGTTTGATTTTGACGAGAATTCGCAGGGGATCTACAGCATCGAACGCATTGAGGACATTGGCCACAGCGATCTTCAGCTGCACCAAGTAATTCTCCATGTTATCAATTTCGGGGACCCAAAGTAGCGCACCGAGTTCGCCCGCTGCCTTGACGAGGGTGAATTGCTCTGGTGTGCAAATGGAGTGGATGTGTAAGGCAAGTGTCTGCATTAACGTCTTGAAGTGCTTCCCAATTAAGTTGTTTTTATATTGGATCATCTCGAAGAGGTGGGACCGTCAGTCCACTGAGATCCGTGGTCTGCAATCGAATGGCAAACAAATGGTGATCCGTATCTGACCATTGGCTTGTGTTGAGCAGGTGCCAAATATACTTCATGACACCCAATAAAATGGTGTGAAGCAACTCGACCGGTGTATCCTGGGAAGGGTCCAGGCCAACAATGTCAAGTAATGGGTTCATTTTATCGCCGGGCTGCTCATCGAGCCATGTCTTCAGTTCGGACGCAATATCAGCGCTCTGACGCCGTGGATTGTCGGCCTTCATTGCTTTGGCTTTGCCGATGAGAGTCTCCACTTAGTACTGTGTTACTTTGTCCTTTGTGCCGCTCCACAGCTTTTAGATCACCGAGCATGGCCAAACGAAGCTGTTCTTCGAGGCTGTCACGTATCTCTTCGGCATTTCGTGCGACACCAGCGAGATGGCAGGCATGACACAGCACATCAGATTCCTTTTCGACTTTGGTCCCGCCCCAATGGCATTTCCGACAAGGGAAGTTTGCGTTGCTCCCCATGTGGCTGCACTCCTCGGACTGTTGTGGATTATCGGCAGGTAATTCGGGGGTTCGCTTTGCCTGGCCCAGTTCCTCCATAAGGCGCGAGACATTGGCTCTGGGTGAGTGCATTGGTATGTCGCCTCCAGGATCAGACTCAGAAAACATTGGTGGAATGTGGGATGGTTCAATGGGTGCGAAACCAGGATAATCGGCAAGACCTTCGGCACCATATGCATCGGTGAGTTCTTCCAGCTGTTCATCGCGGGCCTGCGCTCTGGCCAAGTGGTTGTTATAACATGCAAGATGAGTCGGTGTTTTGAGACGTGCCTTCAGATTTTTACGCAAAATCCAGTGGCCCACATTCGCCTTACCCTCTTGATGACACAATGTGCATCGAACTTGGGTCTTATCCGCTGAGTACACAAGAAATGGTTCGACGTCTGGTAATAACACTGTGAGCCAACATTTAACACATTTTTTGGGTCATACCAGTGGGTGGTTTTCATGCTGGAGCGGGCATGGTGTTCAGCAAGATGGGCTTTGGAAGAGTTCAGAAAGATGGGTGTTATCAACGCCGTTGCGTGGACAATGCGAACGCTTTGAGAACGCTTTGCCACTTTCACAATTTCCATTTTGGGACTTGTGATGTTATTTAAGTCTCCAGTGCGCGACAATGCCACTAGCTTTCTTCCTTCTCCCACCACACTGGAACCTTCATCGAAATGGGAGCAGGACCTGGAGCGTGATTATTAACCCTAGTTCCGATCCTTGAGTTGCCAGTTTTTTGGCTGTCTGCAGAAATTCGGTGACCTGATCTTTTTTTCAGGTGGGTGGGCGAAGTGAATGGGCGCCGTTCTGCACCGGATTGTGGAATGGCCTAAATCCTCGTGTTTCTCTTCACACTGACTAACTTATAAGTAATTGATGACAGCCGGGGCAAAAACTAATCCTTGAACTAAACACTGTAGAGTGGCCAGGTTGGAAGTAGTACCGACGGCGACGCAGGGTGGGGTGGAAAGGGGAGAGCGCAGCAAGTATAGGGGAGAGACGCCCCGCGCTAAAGGATCCAAAAGGTTGCCCGACAAGGACCCACAGGAACTTGATAGGATTGCGTTCGAGGCAAGTCCTCTATCCGTTTTATTCGGCACCTTCGTTCCCAGCACCGACCATGCCTTCACCCGCTCGTGCTTTCCCCGCTCTCCCGGTGTCACCCATTCTCATCAATCCCGCTCTCCCGGCGTCACCCATTCTCCTCAATTCGTATTCGGCTGTCCCTGCGGCACCTCCACATTCGTCCTCCTTTGCACCTCACTCCATCCCATCTTCGGTCAACCCTTCTCTGATTTGTCGGCTCTTACATCTGAGTGGCAGGCGGGCCCTCTTGAAGCGTCTCCCGTAGCTTCGCTCGCGTTCCGTCATGTACATGGCGCTTCCCCCCTCACTGCTCCCACAACTGCTACTAATTTTTTCGACTCAGCCACTGTAAAGTTAGTTCCACTCAAGCTCGGCCAGAAAAAGAGGGTTCAATATGCCCTCGGAGCTACCACCGCCGCTCGTGCGCTCAATTCCGGGCTCTACAATGCACAATCTCTGTGGGACAAATGTGTCCCTGTTGTCGGTGAGTCGCTCGATGAATGCTTCTTTGGCTCGTGGGTGTTCGCCAAGTCCGAGACGTCGGAGGTGAGTTTCTGCCAAGTTTCAAAAGCCTTTGTAGCTCATGTTATATTGAGGGTCCAATTAAGTCGGGTCGTGTCTCTGAAATCCTGTCGGACAAGGCGGGTACCGTCATGTCATTCTGGAGCCTGTTTGGTATGTAACGAAGGAATCAAAAAATTATATGTGCGGGGTCGTACATCCAAATAGGTCAAAGGTATTGCTTGAGAAGTTTCTTTGCCTTGTCAATTGCTTCAGTACGAATCGCGCTTCCTACCATGATTTTGAGTGCTGTTGCAAAGCGTAGAAAGCTTTCATCCTCCCCAGCCTGCATCCGTCGAACTGGTTCTTTCGGCTTTGGCGGTGCTTTTGCATTATCAGAAAGCTGGCCGACTTTGGCTCGCCAGTTCTCCAATCTCCTGGGATATGATTTCGCGGCTGTGGCCTATTCAGCCTCAACATCTGGAAGGGACCGATCTCACAGGACTGAGAACGACCATGCGCAAATACTTTTTTCATCAGCGAGTATGCATATTGACCTGGGATAGTTTTGAGCACACTTAATTCCGAGTGTTTTGGTGCATTTATGACTGCCAAACAATGTATTGAGACTACTTAATCTTCACACAGCTGAATTTAAGCGTCAGAAATGCTTGTGGAAGGAAGGAAAGGCTGCGCGGCAATTACACAGCCACCGCCGCCTCACTGCCGCGGCAACGCGCGGCAATGCTCGTCAGTGCGCGGCAGTCACGGCACTTTTACCCAGCCCGTGCGCGCATCGCACCGGTCTCATTCAAGGTTTTCCGTATCTCATACCGACCATGCGCGTCGCGGTGGACAGATCATGCGCCTCGGCGCCACTTTTCTATTCGGGTCTTTCGTACATACCTTGGCGCTGTTTCATGGTTAACGAGTCAGTGTACATCATATACGACCCACGCGAGGTTTTCCGTCTTCAAGGCAGGCAGCCAGGCCGAAAATTTCGCCTATACTCTGGCTGCTCTTTGCTCTTTTGGCTATCTGCTCCTCCACTTGATCACCACCGCGTGGTTCGATACTTCTGGACACGTACGCACCGTTCTACGTTATCCGGCCATTGCATAATCACAACAAGGCCGAACTTTCTCGCTCGCGCATACTCCACTTCGGTCGAACGGCAACAGTTTCGCGTACCCGTTGTCTTCAGATACTTCGTCCCCTGTTGGGCCCGCTGGCGCTTTCGGTTGCCACAATAACCGGGACGATTCCAACCGCCGTCATTTATACCCCGCTCCCTCGCGCGGTCACGGTTCGCTCAGTCGCATTTTGCCCGTAGTCCTATTAATCCCGCACGTGGATAACCTTTGAACTGCGCATCTTGGCCCCTCGTTTTCCCCCCGCGCCTTTGTTGCCAATGACCTCCCGTCGAGATTTGCGCAAAATCTTTCGTGTTTCTGCAGCATGCCAAACTATTCTTCCGTTCGCGTCTCCACTTCCGGCTTCATTAAGGACGCTTACATGGCTAACTGAAACGAACATCCATTCTTTCTTCCTCGCTCCTTTGCTCCCCCATCCGTTCCTCCCCTTCACTCGCGAGCCCATCGTTCTTCCTCTGGTGTGGGGTGGCGCTTTGCACTACGCACAAACCCCCTGTTGTGAGTTATCACTCTGGGTGGGTTAGTGTGGTTTGCACGTATCGCACCACCCCAGCTCCCGATTTCGTCTTCGGAGCTGGACCTGAGCCCTTCCCCCGCTCAGAGCCGTCGGAGCAGCGAACGCGTTCGGGTCCTTTCGCGGACCAGACACTTCCTGTGCATCCCGTGCTCTTGCGCCCAAGTGGCCGAGCGGCGGAGCCCGAAGGGCTCTTCCCCCACACCCCGAATTCTGTATCAGCAGTAAACAACTCGCTGATACAGAATACGGTTTTCGTCTCACGCATAGAAGCCGCACACTTTCGCTTATCCGCCCTAAGTTCTGCAAAAAGCTGTAATGGGATTGTTGTGGATCTCGAGAAGTAGTATCCCGAGGGAAGACTGCGGAAGGAAGACGCCCGTGTATCAATATCATGCTTGAAGTCTTCAAAATTCAAGGGCACCACCGGATTGTTACCTTCTTCGTGTTCTTCTGGAGACAGGTTGTTATCGTGACGTGCTCATAAGGTTTAATGTCGTGGTTCTGCAAAATCCAAAACAGAAGACGAAAACCCAAAAATTTCAAGATAATGACAATATGCCGCCCAGTGTTGCGGATTAAGGCCTTATTAATGGCAGCTCTGGTTGTTAAGGCCTCAAGACCGTTAATGAGGGGTTAATAATGCTGCCCTTATTAACCCGTTAATTATAGTTTCCCACGGTTCCACAAGTCTCTGGGTGGGAACTTGGACATGGCATTACCACAGTGGGGTCTTCCTGGGCAACATTTACTGCCTCAAGAAGATGAATGTGGGTTGCTGGACAGTTTATCAGGGAAATTTCGGATGGAGAGTACAAGAGCACGTGATTCATGAGGGGTTATTAAGGCCTATAAAATTTTTGGAACATTGTTAAGGCCTTAAGTTAACCCCATATTAATACTAACCCTTAATTAACCCTTAGCCGTTAAGCCGCAACACTGACATTGCCGCCGAGCGGAGTCGAACCGCTGACCGCGCGGACAATAGGCAACGTTACGAGACTGGTAACCAGTCTGTCTACGGGAATACTGTCGAAACGAGATCACAGGTGAATTGGATGAGGCTGATCCTGAAACAATCGGGTTTACTTATTGAACAATGAATTAGTAAGTCGCCTGCGTGAAGGTCTATACTTACCCGTTCTTGCCGACCCCAATGGCATTGAAGTTTTTTTCCGCTGCGCGTTTGTCTTTCCGGCAGGACCGGGACAAGACTGATCAGACTCTGCGACGGCGGCAGCGACCTCTCCACCCAACCCCTTCCACCCTTTCCTTACGGCGGCAACTTTAGGGTAGGTCCCGGCAAAAGGGCGGAGTTTGAAAGGCTTCGGACCGACAGACGGACCCACGTAATTTCATAAAAAGGGAGATGATCATGCAGTGCAAAAAGTAGCCCATATCTGGGTTTTCCCCCCACCCAGTAAATGGTCGGAAAACCAGCGATTCAATTGTTCGGTGTATTACTGTGATTTGGCTCAATCGGAATTCAGTCCCTCCTCTGAGTGATGTTACGTCCAAAAAAAGGGTCGAATGGCCCACCGCACGAGGTGAATGGGTCGGAATCTTTGAAAACCGTTCGCGACAACAAGACTGTATCTCCTTAAGAGAGAAATTTTCTCTCGGCGGTGTTAAGACGGGCGCCCCTACATTTTGGACAGGGTTGTCAAGTGCAGGACTTCTTTCAAACAGCTCACAACAGCACTACTACTGATCAACAGTTCTCGGGTATCGAAATTGCCGCAGATGTGTCGCCAGCAGCTGCAGTTGCAGGATCATCTCGTTCTCCCTTTCCGTCTCAGATTCCCTCGGAAGTGCCATTATACACGACCCGACCCCTCGCCCTGCCGCCGATGTCTCATTTCCAACGTGGAAAATCCACATGTGTACCAGGCTGCCTTTGGACTTGGACATCACATACCCTCCCCAACTCGGGGATCATGTTGGAGACGAGGTGAAGGGGACGGCCCTCCCTTCGGCGGCGACGCTAATTTCGGGGATCCGGACGGTAAGCACATATATGAAGGCCGACATCGGACAAAAATAATACAATTTGATAGTCATTCACTATCCTAACTGAACTCGAACTGTCCTGATCCATCCTAGCCGATCCGCCGGAGTCATCACCGTTCCTCCTCAATCCTAGTCAATTCCTAACACTGCCACCATCAATCCTAATGATAAGCTGTGATTTTCTTGTTGCAGGATGGCCACGAAGTTGGGAAATAAAAGTTTCAGTTGCTGTTGTTTTTTTTCGGTCACTGATGGTCATTGCCCATCCTTGCTACCCCCGCCCGGCCCGATCAAGCAACAATCAGCACAATCAGTGATCACACGGCAATCACTCAACTGCGACTCGAACATGGTGCCTTCAAGTACCGGAGACCTCTGAGGGTGAGTCTTATCCCTCCCCCACCCCGCTATGCGTCTGAATCTGCAGCTCAGGCCTCGTGGCGCATGTGCTGCTCTTCCCAATTGCCCCCAGGCCTGTAATGGCTTTGTCTCCGAGAACCCCGACGGATCGCCCAAATATTCGGTGCGTGAACTCGGTTTTGAACAAATCAGCGAGTGAACTCACACTTTACCAGTGCTGAAGTGCTCTGTTTTATTTGTGACCATCCATTGGTCACACATACTCCAGGTCCCGATGTCGTCTCAACCCAAAATAGATCATTCGCCCGAGGCAGATCTGTCGATGGACGTTGTGTTCCTTCTTCTCGGTGGGTCTATTCTGTCGCACACATTCAAGTCGAATCAATTTTCACATGGCTTACAGCAAGAACCGGTCTGGAATATGCGCATGTCCTGTGTCTGTGGTCTTACCTGGTCGGCCCATGCTGCTCTAATGGCTTGCAACTCCAAACACCAGGTTGATTCTATCTAAATGCTCATTAAAAATCTGATCTTTCCTTCTTCAGCTCGGAAACAGGCGTCTTTTGCGCCTCCGTCCGCTGCCTTGTCGGCAACCTCCACTACGACCTCACCTCCGCTTGTTCAGCATCGGCCCGTGGTGGCTTTCAGTAATATCTCTAGACCATCGACCATCTCTGTTCAGAATCACCGCCAATCGGCCGCATCGTCCTCTTCTGTTGCTGCCGGTGTCCAACAAAGCCGCCGGGCGTCTATTCAGCGATCATTTCACCCCACCCAACCTGGAAGCTCGACAGCCCCGACAGCTCTGACTAGTCCTAAAAAACGCACTTCTGGTCCTCCCCGTTCGTTCTCCACGCCAGTTGCGCCACTGCGCTCCCTAGCCGACTTCAGCCCAGTCCCTGTAGTCACATCCGTCAAGCTTACGGTTGGGATATTGCCCAAAGTGGTGTGTTTCAACTTCACCCCGCTCTACATCTGTCAACCAATTTGTTTCAGCTTTATACCTCTGATTACAACTTGGGGGGAGGCCGATGCTGCGCACGGCATAACTCGTACTTTACCCTTTTTTTTTGTTCTTCAGCATCACAGTCAGCCCACTCCTCCTTACGGCATGCACCATTTATTCGAATTAATGTTATCGTTGCAGCCCGAATACTCTGCGGTTATATTATAAGTTTATCAATCGGACATGTACGTTGTGGCTGTGCTTGTCCTGCGTACGCAAGACTTCGGATAATACCGAGGATTTGATGTTCGGCTTGATCGCCGGTCAACCGTAGAAACAGAGAGGGGAGGCCATTCGCACATCTGCTGAACTGTGTTGCAATGAATGTGACAATAGTCCGTGACTTGCCCCCGGATACTGAAGACAGTACTACTAGTTTATGACACGGATTCTGCGCAGTTGAGGACGATGAAGATGTATGTTTTGAATTAGAATAGAGCTTTCCCTACGCATCAGAAAGATAATTTAGTACTCCACACGGTTTCCATGTTGCCTACCTCCAAATTCAACACGTAGGTGCTGATTTTTATCTCAGAATCTGGCCTTTCCTCAGAGAGAACGAAAATGTCTTGAAATGCGGCGGCACCCATAGTACATTTCTACCACATACGGTCAGACTTCAGTCGATCATAGCCTCCACAGATATTGCAGTTTGTGACTAAATCACAGCGAAAGTCCTAGGTTGTGGTTGATTTCTTCTGCAGTTCTGCTGCAGCACTTCATCCCGCGGCCAGACCCGTTGGCCCTGTGTGCGTAATACTGATCCTGGATTCAACAAGCCGTAATTTCGGCTCATATTCTACCCACTGGTTAACTTTCTCCCGATGGAGGTGATCCGGGACATCTGCGCCACAAACCCAACCTAATTAGCCTTCAAAAATTGAGCGAATGCCATCGCATGCGGGTCGATCTGGACCGAATGAACGGCTTTCATTTGAATAAATGATTAACAGTATATTTGACCTGGATGGATATGCCTCAGGCTGAAGACACCTCAACCGAGCTCTTCGACGTCACCGGTGTCTAGGTGTCTAGTAGTAGTGCAAGGAGACTCATCAAGGACGCTGGCTGGCTCATTCCTAGAACCCGAAAGCTTTTGCCTACGCATCCGAAAGACAAATAATCAACACGGCTTCCGTGCTACTTGCAACTTCAGCATCATGTCGAGAAAAAATCGAGGAAAATCTTGCCTTTCCTTTCCTTGGAGAGAAGTGGGTTTAGAATGCGGCGCTGGATTCTATGTACCGGACCCATGCCAGTGCGTATTTACCACATATGTACGGTCGCTCCCGTACGTAGATGTGAACGACAACAAAGATCGATCCTTGTCGGGTGTTGGTTCAATTTCTTGAGCAGGTCTGTGGCACTTTCACTTCTGTTCATACTGGACCTGGTGCACCTGGTGCTGGTTATCTATGTTGGACATTCCGCTGGTTGACTTTCTCCCGAGTCCCAATGGAGGTGATCTAGGGCATCTCAGCCTGCGCCACAAACCCAACCTAATTAGCTTCCAAATTCTCGGAACAAATTGAGCGAACGCCTTCGCGTTCGGGTCAATCTGGACTGTATGAGCGGATTTCATTTGAACCAATGATTAGTGGTATATTTGACCTGGATGGATACGCCCCCACCGAGCTCTCTGACGTCACCGGTGTCCTCTAAGTAGTGCGAGGTGACTGGCTGCTCATCAGGACGCAAATTCCTAGAACCCGAAAGCTTGAGGACGCGGCGAGTTCGGTGATGTGTTGTTGAGTGGTTCAAATCGATCGGATTAACTTGTTGAGGGTGTCATGGCATCTTGGCAAAGGTAATCGCGACTTTGCGTCGTCATTTGAAGCAGTGTATATTCAGTCTGCCGTCACCTGTATGATAATTCAACGAACAGCCGACTGGGAAGCCAAAAACGGGTATGTGTGTATGGGCGCACCGTGTTTGTCGCAGTGGGAGTTCAATCAGATCATATGTGGATTAACAATTTCATTCTTGGGTGGGGTTTAAATGAATAGAAAATCCCGTGCGTGGCGCAGCTCCGAGTTCGCATGGTGAATGTTGCCAAGGGTACATACCCAGGAACTCGAATTGGGCACACACAAGATCCACGCCACCCAACCTGCCTCGGGCAGATTGTGACAAGTGCCGAAAATAGCATAGCGTAGCGAGTACGCGATCCTCGTCACCCAGACATTGATGTTGGGGATCGATCGTCGTAAGCTTGGCTACTTCCCGCGAACGAATAGGCTTTCCGTGGGTCGGTAGCCGAGTCGGTGGATATGTGAATTAATTTATAGATTTTTCGTCCGGGCCCAGTCAGCCTGCGGCACAAGAGATATATTTGACCCAGCAAAACAAAGCAAGGGTTTCCCCAGACCTGAGGCGGGTGCAAAGAAACAGAGCAAATTTGCATCGAATTGTGGACAGAAAAAGGCGAAGATAGCTGCGTCCAAGCCACGGGAGCTTTTGAAGGCCAAATTGAGGATTGGGTTTCGTGTGGGGTGGTGCAGCCTTCAATTTCAAGGAGATTATTTTACAGGGATACGCTGTACCTGGCATTCCCATTTTCCTCGAGTTGCCTGGCAGCACGAGTCTCTGGAGTAAAGAAAAAATACCGTTCAACGTGCAATAATCTATAAATCGGCAGAATACCCACTCCGACTGTCTGGACCCTCGAATTTGGAGAAGGGGGCCGCTGTGGCTGAGAGACATGTCACACCTTGGGAAGAAGCCTTGCAGGATGCAATTTTATGACGCACCGATAAAACGCTAGCCTATAAGACTCGTTGTTCTTGGCCTGCCAACAAAATTTATATGGGAAGGGAGTTGGACCGGGTCAAATGAGAGTTAAATGTCGCCTGATCGAGCAGTTGCCGGATTCAAACGCGAGGAAACAAAGCCACAACCGCTGGAGGGGGAAATAGTGTCGGTCGAAATGGACAATCAACATGTCCGGGAATAACTGAAGTACTCCGTACAAAAGCTTAAGACAGAGCAAAGGAAAGACAGAACTTGATTGATATAAACACCATAGCCGAGTAGGCGTCATCGCAGTCTACCGTGAAATGTCGACTCATGGGCAGGATCGGTTAGTGAAACACCTTGCACTAGAATCCTGAATTGAACAACACAAGAAAAATATACATGCTTATCGAGCCACTGCCGGGCGAAAAATACGAAGAAGGAAAATATAATAAAATAAAAAATGGATTCGAACCGGCAGATTCGAACCAGCCCCGTCCGCCTTGTTTACGTCACCACTAAATTCATTAGATCGAGCTCTTAAAAGACTTCAAAAAGCTAATGAACACAGCCACTATTTCTTTACATTGTCAAAACGCACTGATAAAGTTTCGCGAACTCAAAAACCTGGTCTCGATTATGAAAAGAACGATCACTTTACTACGTAAAGTACTCGTAATGACACAGTCGATCTTTCCCCCCGTTATTTCTGGAAGACCAGTGGAGACCTTGAGAAAGTCCAGAATGCCCTCGACCGTGCGAATCTCGTATTCACCGTGGACGTCGACATCACCGGTCCAATCTTTGACGCCGTCGACACCGCCTTCCAAAATCATTGCCAGATGAAGAACCTCGACTTTGCGACTTCCCCGGATCCTCCTGCGGCTATCAAAACCCCAAACACACTGTCTTGGGGCCTCCTGGGCCCCCGAGGCCGGTGAGTTCTCTGTTTGTTTTGCACAGAACATTGATTCACATCTCAACCCACCTCAGACCGACAGGTCGTACTTGGGTTGAGGATCCAAAATCCTTGACCCGCTTTACCTTCACCCTACAGGCTATTCGCAGCACACCATTCAGTCACACACCAAATAATCTCGGGGACGGTCCTTTCATCTTCGTCGGTATGCTGTTCGTCTTCCTTGTGTACATTGAACTGACGAGGTTATTTTTAAGCACCAAGATTCCGGAACCTTCGTGGACCCATTGACTGTCTATTCAATCCACCAGACCGACTTCCGGAGCATGTGCTCATTCACCACTGTTTTTCTCGTAGAGTTCTGCATCCGATTATTTCCTCCCTTAGCAGCGACCCTTCTCCGGAATGCGGACCATTGTGCGGGCTGCGTGAAAGCTCTGCTCACTCTCCGTCCCCTCGTATCCCTTCACCCGATGCATATGTTATGTCGGACAGCGATGATGACGAGGTCCATGTCCAAACACTTCCCTGTTCGTAATCTCACTATTATCACAGTTCCCAGAGGTCGAGGTGCTGATTGAACGGGTGTGTTTTATTCACCATGTTGCAGATCGTTCCACTGATGTGTCAGTAGCCGCTCCCTCCCGCGCGAACTTTGCGTCTGGAGATGGAACCCATACGTGCCACACCAATCGTATGTGACAGCTTCGACAATTTATGGAGTTTTCCCTGATCCGTGGCAGGCGCAGGCCCAGGTTGAATCTGTCGGTTTTCTTTTGACCGCATTTTAGATTGCTTTATTCATTTGATGGTAGCCCATTCCTCGCGATCTCGCTGCCTCGCCTGACGATTTGGCTCTGCCGCATGCCGTACCAACAGCAAGTTACATTTGCGAGTATTATATATTGCTCTAATCCTACAATCTTAGATTGTGACTCGATCTGTTCGACGTCAGCAGTGGCAGCAGGTAAGCCTCCAAACAAGGTATCGACATTGCTGATAATCATATCTACAGGAAGCGACAGCCACCGCAGTCAAGGTGTCGACGACCACACTGTTTATTGCTGGTCCACTTCTCACATCCGCGATGGAATTGAGTGTTACATCCTGCAAGGTGGGGGGTACCGTTCATGGCATGTTAGGAGACCAAATTGACGTCACCGCCAGCCTCGCTCATTCGTTGGAGAAGGCGGAGCCTTGGATCTCACACTCCAGTCCATGCCCGGTGCCGGCGCCTACTCCCTTTCTGCGTGGCAAGACCACATTCTCTTTGTTGAACATTCCAGAAGTCGATGTGAGTGATTTGTTTTACCTTTACAAAGTGCCAACACTGATGCATGGTGACGGATCTATGACAGCCGAGCATGATTGCCCCACACCGCTCTCGCCAGGAGCACGATGGGGTTTGCCTGTCTATCATCAGCTTTCTGACGCTCGGCACTGTTGACATTGAGCACCACCCTGACTTCCTCGCACTTTCTGATGGCTTCAATGCCTGTGTGGAGGCATTTGGTGGTCAAGAGCGCCCGCATCATATTCTGGATGTATGGACTATATGTTTAGCGACATATTGTGTCGGCTGATTATTTCTCAGTGGTTTGCGACACCCTGCCGGGAGCTCATTATTGCCTCCTACGATCGCAAGATCAGCAGACCTGCAGATATTCTTTCTCATCTCGACTTTTACGCAGACCAACCCAGCCGACGACGTATGGGGCGAGAACACCGAGATCGTCGTGCTCATCACACAGTTCATCACTCACTATCTTTCCGAGCCTGGGAATCCTGCCGATCCCAACCGAGTATTTCATGCGCTGATGGACGAGGACAGTGATCCTGCCGACACCCTTTTGCATCCCAAGCTCTTCCTCTCTGTCCTTACCGGCTCTACGCTACTCCCAATCAAGCCTACCTGGAAAATCAAGGTAGGAATTTTGCTGAACATTTGAGCTTTTCTGATCCAATATTTCCTGCTAGTGTCTCATCACGCACGACTGGAGCCAAGAATATCCCACAATTGATGCCGACGATCAGGAGGACTACGGACCTGATGTAACTATCTCGTTCCGTTCCTGCTTTAAAACATTCTCGATCACGAACAATGCCCGCCTGCGCTGGCTTCTCATGAAGGAGGACCCGAAGCCTGGGAGCGACACCGAGTTTGGCAGCTACATCCATGGCCAGCTTCTTGCGAGTCGGGAGGAGTACACCTCTTCGTAGCCCCATTGTAGCCAGATTTGATGCGAGTCTGCGGAACCAATATATTTTGTGTTTCAAGGAATCGTTCTCCGGACAGAAAGACATAAATACTTTGGCCGGGAGCATCACTGCCGTCATGAGTGCGCCCAGTCGGCACAGCCGGCGTCTCGGTGGTGAACCTGCAACCGGTTATGTGCCATTGTTTCACACACAACCTCTTACTCCAACTCCTGAGAATCAACCGGAACCAAACTCTCATACCCGTCAGTCTCCCTTTATCCATCGAGATAACTCGTCTCTTAAGCTGCACAATTTCTTTTTGTTAGATTTTCCAACCATACAACCACCTGTAACTGGCAGGCATGTCCTCGTGTTTATTTATCGGTAGATGGACTCTGACGCCTTCAATTGAACATAGTGACCTCCGATATCCGCCTTTGCTTGAGGGCGGCTCCGTGGTCCCGTATGAAGAGGAGGACACCGTGCTTGACATAGGTGTTGCGAACACTGCTTATTTTCACCAGCTTTTCTCTGAGTCAGACCGCTCGATCCAGAGTTACCAGAGTTACATGTCTAGTTCTCCGCCTCCGCGCCTGTCTCCTGCAGTAATATGGAAGGACGCGAGTCGCGTTTGCAGCTTCAGTGGGGGATACGAAGTGGTGTGGATTGCGTAGGTACGTCAGATGAAAAAGAGTTGGATCGGGGGAGCAGAGGGTAATGGTACGTACAAAGGGAATATACGCGGTAGATCAAAATCACACTAGCAAAGTAACGGTATGGGCCCGAGGTTTCGTAGGCAAAACCTGGACACGTTCGTAGTACTCGTGGTCTAGAACGTAGGCGTTCTATACCAGGGTAAAAATATGTCACCTTGTCGTAGAGTAGCCTTGAAGATCGAAAAAGACTCTGCGCAAAGCACGAGTACCTAGTCTGCGCGAAGCACGACTATAAAAAGACTTGACAGCTGGAGCGAACATCAGGAAAAAAAGACTTGAGTACGTAGTGCTCGGGAGGGCCAGCAGCCTTGGTATACTGGTAGTCTAGTTCCCCTGATACTATGGGCTACCGAACTCCCCGCCAACGCTCGGTAGCTCCTGGTAGCCGTCACGTGTGATCTCGGTAGCGACTGCTAGCCGGAGACTAATGGTCGAGTAGCACTTGATAACGTATAAGAGCTCATTGGAGCTGGTGGTAGATATACACAAAGGGTATGAATAAACATGGTTGCCAAATCGCGGATGCTACCCCGAGTGGGAGGGACGGGTGAGTTCGATGTGATTCCAGCACAACCGCTATATCCAGTGACGAGAGAAGCTAAAAATCCAACGCATGAATATCAGATAGAAATATTCGAAGATTGTAAGAAATGAGGTAGTTACCTAGGCCTACGCCATCGCCAGAAGTTTATCCTAACTTCCAAGCTCGAAGATTGTAGGCAACTCGTCCCATAGTTTTTTGGCGCGCATCACGATATTTCTTCTGCGCGGCTTCGAGGCATGTAGCACAGAGCGCAAGGTGCTTCCATGAATCCAGATTGTCATCGGTAGTGGATCGAAATGATCACCGTCCAACTCGAAGCCCATCCACCGAAAACGTTCTGCATTGCAATCGACGTCGGTGTCGCACTCCTCCTGTCCGTCGACGGGTTTGAGGTAGCTCAAAGCACGACGCTGAGCCAATTGAAGGCGGGAGTACCCAAGGATGCATCTCCGTCGATACTCTGCGTTCTTGATGGCAGCGCCGACCAAGTGAGCGAGATCGTAATGGGTGCACACGTCGTACATGACGACGGGGAGGATTGGGCGGATATCCATTTCCACCGCGAGGTTGAGCACACTGAGATGGTCATGCTCCTCCGCACTGTATCCCGGAGGCGCTTCTCTTCCGGCCCATTTGTCGAGGGTGTTCGGATAAAGGTCGGAAAGAATGGCGATCATGGAGCGCTGGAGTGTCGGGACATCGTATTTGTCGCTCAGCCGAAGAATGGACTTTAATTCGACGAAGTTCGAGACCGGGCATGTTTTGCTGGGAGTTTGAGGTCAAGCCATGCGAAGCGGAAGTTCCTTTGAAACTTACTAAGATGGACCACTATGCAGCACTCTCAGGAAGAAGGTGAAATCTTTGGCCTTGTCGTGAAGGTAGAGCACATGACAGCCCCCAATCGTGTCTATCCCCTCTTGAGTTGCAGGCGGCTGGGGAACGGAAAATGTGTCATGGAAGACTTTTGAGCGCGACGCCAGGAAACCGCCATAGACGCGGTACAGCGTGTTCTGAGCTCGGATAATCACAGTGCCGTCGCTGAACCAGAAATCAGGGCTGTGTATGAGTTCCGTTGAAGCGGTCATGACGGCGTGGTGAAAAAAGAGTTGCTTGGTCTTGTTTGGGCCGGGTGGCTGCGTGCCGAGTGCCGGATCTGGCGCCAAACACAATTTCACTGCAGTCTTTGATGAGGGATCGCACGCATTACCTTTTTGAAGAGCATCGCATTTGACATTGATGGTACAAGGTATAGGAAGTGATACCTTTGAAGTAAGTAGTCCTGGACGACCATTGATTTTTGAAGGTTTTTTTTTTTGGTTCGGCCCAGCATTGAAATCAAGTTCAACAATACACCCGCCGACAGGCAAATAAATCCTGAACAACCAACACACGTAATAAATCCTAAACAAACAAACAACGAACAAGCCGTCAGCAGGGAGGGACGCCGTACCGGGTACCGGAACTACAATTGAGTCGACTCGCAACACGTGGTGCAGACGACACATGCCTGAACACGACGGGATTTGCCTTGCTCGCCTCCGGCCGCGTGGGCGACTTCTTGAACGCCCAACACCGCCAATGGCGCCACGCGTCCGCGAGCAGACTTTCCCGCAGATCGGCGTAGAACCTCGCCCAGTCGATGGTGAATTGGTTGCTGGCGGGGTAGACAGAGCGGAAAGTCTGTCGGCCGAGGACGTGATAAACGACAGGGGTGAGGACGTCGAGGATCACGTCGTGTCGTGAGGCGAGCTGGGGAGTAATAGTATCGGCGTCGCTTTCGCCTTGGACCGGGGTGATATCCTGTGGATTGTGGGTGGAAGGGGGCTTATATATAACAGGCGTCTTGATGACAGCAACGAGGACCTCGGAGGACAGACGAGCATAGCGACATCATCATTAAGGGCAGCGTCTCCGTACCAGGGGTAATAATGATATCGTGCTAGTGTCGCCAGAAGAAGCGTGCCAACCTCGAGGTACTTCCTCCTGCACTGGTAGTGGTTCTCCCAACGAAAATCTCATCATATCATCTTGAAGCTGAAAAGGATCAAAAGTTGTGGAAGGACAAAAAGGGCTCCCAAAAGCCACAAGAAAAGATGGAAAAAAGACAAAACACAGAAAAAGTGCGAAAAGCTCCCAGAAAAGGACTTGTCATTTTTCTGATGCAGTAGCATGTGGACATCAATGTGTGGCAATCAAGTGTCCTTCAGCATTGCGCTGTTGCAGCGACTGCGGATTTTGAACGCGATTCTAACGCACTCGGCCTCAAGAAAATCCGACTAGAATTGAGCCCAGGAGAGTGTTCCTGGCAAAAACACAAAAACAGAAAAAAACGCGCCCGCCCTATGTTCCGCAAAGGCTGTAACGCTATCCGGATCAGGACTCTTCCTCCAATGCCACGACTTGAAGTCGTAGATCCATGGGCTTCTCAAATTTATCGGCTTCGAGATATGTACATGCTCATATGCAGGCAGGTTCACGCTGACCTATCCTGCTATGTTTCTGGAGATTTGCCCATGCTTTTGGCCACTCATGATGTGCAGTCCAAACCGTCCATCGCCAGTATTCCTCTCGAAGTTTTGACCGAGATTTGGAAGCTTCTCAGAAACTCTCCATCGACTCTGAGCCGAATTTTGCAGGTTTCCAAGCGTTGGAATAGTGCGACAGAGATCGCAACCCTCTGGGGAAAACTCTGAATCTCAGAGACCATGGGCATACGGCTTCTTCGCACCTGGATTGGCCGGGCTAAGCAGTCGGACCTGTTCATCCACATTTATTTTTGTTGTGCCACGACAGATGTCTACCTGGAGTTCCCTGAGCTGTTTGGTGCACTGGACTGTCGCATTGCAATTCCACAGGAAGCGATAGATAATTTACGAGAGCCCCAAACTTGCACTGCCTGAAAATCGAGCTAGCTAGGTATTAAAAACGTACATGACGTCAGGTCTAATAAATAAGTAAATGGAGGACGAAGCAGACCGTTGAATAAACGGAAAAGCAGACTGTATGGGAGTAGAGAGCAGTTTAGAGGGTTGGTAGATCCGGCAACGCACTGGAAAATAGAAATAAGCTAGACTCGAACTCAGTCCATGTCAATGAAACGACGGAGTCAGAAACAAATTGAATCAAGCGCAGGCTAGTTGAAGTCCTACAACTCCGATGACAGAGAACGCACGCAACTGAAGAGCAATTCACAGTCCGGTGTCGTGCAGGTGGAGGGCTATGCGACGTGAGAATAATAAGCATCGGAGAACGTAAACGAAAAAAACAACACACCGGCGATGCTTGTTGTTTCCCGAGTTGGAAAAAAAAAAAATCAATAAGAATATCAACCCCCACGCTGCCGAGGAAATAGCCTTGAACCAAAGAATGCGAAAACATACTCCAACGCTTTTGGCCCATGAGACGCCGTGTGGCTTCCAAATTCGGAACTGCGTGTGGTTCAATAGGATGTTAATCCACACCGAAAAAAATACTCCCCAAAAGGCAGCAAGCAGGCGCCACAGCTGGTTCGCTCTCAGCGATCCCAACGAATGTGCAGAGGACAACCATTTGATGGTAGACGTACTGAAATCAAGCTGCGCAGGTGCTGCCAAAACATTGGGATTCTGTGGCCGAGGTTGCATCTTGGCTTTTGAGTTAGCGCTGAAACGGAGGACTTGATCATGCAGTAGTTGAAGATGTGGCGCCGAAACAATTGGCAGAAGGTCAAGAATAAGTTGACTCGGGATTGCGCAGCTTGAAGATGAGTGAGTGTCCAATACTTGCAGTCTTGAAGCATGCGTGACTCCGGACGACCTTGAGGACCATGCGGGATGGTGTTTGATGCTGCGAGATGCTTGATAATTGAGGGAACTGTCGAGGCTTCGGACGTGCGACGCAGACTTGCGTTAACGCTTGACTTCAGTCTTGAGAGGATCTTGACAAAGACGCATTGGCGGCATTGCATGCAAGGACGACCCGGCAAGAAGATTGTGAAGGGGGCAGAACTTGAAAGCGGCAGGGTGATGGAGGATGATGGGAGAAAGAAACCAAGCAACGGGAATGCGCACGCTCTTTGGAGCGGCCATTGAGCGCGTGAATAAAGGGCATGTGGTCAGTTTAAAATAGTTTACACGTCATAGCGCACAGCCCGTCGAAGATTCCAGAAGTTAAACTGTAAGCGCTCTCGAGCGCTCCGTCGAAAACAAATAGTTGCAACGTCGGTAATCAGCGGTGGCGTGGGAAAGTAAACATGTACATCGTGATACGAGGCATCTGCTTAATATACGAGTATGATCCCATGTCATCTGATGCCGGCACCGTTGACAGATGGCAACGGATGACGCCTTGCATCAAATGGTTGGTTGCAAGGGGCAAGCGATCTCTGGAGCAAGGGTGCGTGATCTCTGGATCTTGGCAAGCGTTCCCACGACCACCCACCCCCCCAGAAAAGGAAAGTGTTTGGCTCGGGCAAATAGCGGCCATCACGGCACCATCTCATCGACTGTGCCACTGTAGCACGCGCGTATTAGCTTCTGCAGCTCTACAGTTAGTTTGGAGGATTAACTCTGACATCCAGATATTCAGACACTCTTTATCTCAACCTGCAACACGCGTTGGCCCGTAACGAGGACGAGACAAGGGCCCCAGCCCAGGAAAGTCCGAAAATTGACCTCCATTCTGACTGATCCAACTCAAATATACATTCTTCATAGGTGAGACCTCAGTGAGAGCACATCTTAAACCCTACATATTGGTGAAATATTGAAGCCGAGCCTTTGGGACGCGCCGCCGTTGCGCCGCCATCACGTCAATCATCTCGCGTGGTTTTGATGGCAGCCAAGATCCAGATCTCACGCACCTCTTGCTCTGGAGTCTGGATCTGCCACACTATCAACAGCACGTGACTCTGATGAGAGCTTTGAACGAGCGCAAGGACTGCGCAGTAAAAATTATCCCAGGTTTATGAACATCTGAAAGCTATTTCTAGTACAACTGTGTAATCTGGCATTCATTCAAGTGAAATGGGCCGAAAGTAAAAGAGGATGGCCGGATTTATGTCCCGATTCGGTAGTCAGTGTGTCGAACCCAAAAGAAAGGGTTGGTCTGTTTCCACACAGACAAATGCAGTGCGGCTGGGGAGGTTCTCGCCCGTCTCGAAGACGTCGAGCGCGGCGAGCCAGTAGGTCGCGGGGCTGCTGGGCTCGTCGGGGAGGGCGAGGGAGGCGTCCTGCGCGATGAGGTTGCCGAAGAGGAAAAGCGCGGTGCCGAGGATGGCGTGGAAGGCCGTTGGCGATTCTTTGCATTTGCTGAGAAGGAGTCAGTACAATGAAAGAAAGAAGAGAGAGAGATCGTTATCGGACTGACCATTTTTTTCGGGCTTGGTGAGGGCGATATGGAGATGGGCTCGGGCGATTTGCAGCGGGGGCGACTGGGCTCTGCAAAGAGCACGGACGGGTCTTCGTAGAGCAGCAGGGAGCGGTGGCAGTCGTGGATGACGCCACGCAGCAGTGGCAGCGCCTCCTTCGCATCGTCGCCTGCTCGGACGATAAGACGGCGGCTCCAGCGTGTAGACAACATACATACACTCGTACTGCTTCGCGGTGCGCGCAAAGAGCTCCTTGAGGTTCTCCCAGTCCTCGACCTTTGTCTCCGCCTCTGCGGGCTCGCTCGGTCCATGTCGCACGCAGGCTCGGGGGGGTACTCGAGGATGTAGTAGCCGCCGTTGTCATCGCTGGCGTCTGAGCTGGCGCAGTCGCTGGTGTCGTCGGAGCACTGGTAGCGCTGGCGCTTCGTTGGTCTGGGGTCGCCGCCAGAGTCCAGGGCCAGACCGTGCTTTTGTGTCCCGCGGCTCTTCCATAGGCCACGCGGGCGCAATGCGCATCTCGCTGTGGCGCGCACGGCGGGCAACGGGGGGGAGGGCAGCCGGGGAACATGGTGCGGAATCACCGGCATGATGCCCCTCGCCTGCACTATATATATTCTATCCACAAGCCAATCCCATTCCCGCTACACCACCCCGCACCCCGTGCCCCACAAATTCCGCAAAAATGCTGCACGCCGCCGGGGAGCCCCCCAAGGCCCCGAGCGCGCCCCTAGGGGCCCGCACGATGCGCCGCAGGAGCCGGAGGACGTATTTCGCGAGACGGGTTCAATTATAGACAGGCTCTAGACCGCGCATCCCATTGGCTCGCGCTTATATAGCACAATCGCTTGCCGGCGCTTCGCGCCGGCTCCCACCAGCAAGCGCGTGCTGGAGAGGAGCATCCGTCCACCCTGACGAGCATCGCCAATCTCGCGTCGACGTATCGGAACCAGGGCCGCTGGAACGACGCAGAGGCGCTCGACGTGGAGGTGATGGAGACGTGGTGATGGCGACCACAATCGATTGCCCTCAATGATTTTGTTTTGGTCTAATTGATTTTCAGTGTTGTCCGCTTTCTGCATTGCCTTCCTCAATGCGATCAATACATTCTTGACAAGCAAATGTCCGAGCATCTCCAAGCCGTCAAATAGGGCAGAGCTTTGATCGGTCTTGACACATTCCTTGATCATTCGCTCTTAACCAACCATGACCCTTCTTCCCGGATCCTTTTTTTCCACGGACTCTTGACCTGAATCCATTGTTCGCACCATTCGTGAGAGACGTGTTAGTGAAAAATTCCTCTTGTGAAACACAGCATTTGTGCATGGAGCATTGTTGTGGCTGTGATCAGCGAACCCGCAAAGTTTACAGAGAGCTGGGTGATCGGCGATAATTGTGACGAGTGCAACATTCCTGCGGGCAGAGTGAGGAGTGGGGGTTTTGATTAGCCAGAGATCCCACCATTAGGGTGCTCTGGGCTTACAGTGATTCCACGCTCGTACAGCATGATTAGATCATCGACAACATTCTTCAAATAATTTTGCAGCTGCTCCGCAGTTGGCTCCCTTGGGCCAGGTGTCATACAACAAAGTATGATATTTTCGGCCCGATACCTAGAAACACAATGAGATTAATAAATAGTGAATTTGAGTACATGAGTCATTACCGGAGTGCAGTGGTAAGATTTTGAACAGTCAAGGACACCACACCAGATGAATGGCTCGGTCCATAGCTGCTCCTCTTGCGACCAAACCTAAGATTCCATGTCAATACCAGGATATGGTGGGAATGATGCAACATACCAATCCAAACTGAGTGTATACCGACCCGAATCTCATTCTCCGCACCAGGTCCATAAAAGAACAATTCATTGTCTCCCCTTTGATGGTTTGCCAAACAGCACCATCCTGCATGCATCGCATCTCACCCGGGACTTGGAGCCGTGTTTTCCAAGAATTCACAGCATGAAACATGCCAGGACGCTTGAAAAACTCGACCAAGCCTCGGGACGGTAGCTGCATGGGGAAAGCATGATTGGTTTTGATGTCCGTGGCCTTGCTGTTGGCATTGGGTGCCGTGGTTCAGACTCAGTCTCCTCTTCAACTGGGTCGTCACCGTTAGAGTCGAATAAAGGCTCGTCGCAAGCCTTGCAATAGTCACCAACACTCGTATTCGTGTCAAAGAAACGATGACAATTATGGCATATTGGTGAACCAAGAATTTGTCGGTCATGTCGAGATTGGAAAGAACTGTTTTCAGTGTCGTGGGCATGCGAGAAGATCCGAGAAGGCTCTGGGATGGTGCATTCTTGAAGAGAACTTGAAACAACGAAGAATGAGTCCACAGGCCGAAAACTACATGGTGTCGGGTGTGTAAAATGCCAACAAGGTACATGACCCCGGATGTACCAAAGATGATGATGCTTCGCCCTCGCAGCAATGCTTCTGGCAGCTCATGGGATGGAGCATGCTCAGAGGTGGCTCTTGGTGCAAGTGACTCTGCTGTAGGTTGAGTAACAGCTGACGCATCTTGTGAGACGCTAAAGATTGTAATTAATCGAGATTGAAAGGGAATAATTAGGTTAGCTGACTCGAGCAATGGAATGCGGGCATGTGGAACCTCCTGGCCGGCATTCTCAGAGTACAAGTATGTGAATCCCTGGATTGAAAATTTTCAGAGTGATACAACTGAATGAACTCCATACTGGTGGGAATTGATGTCTGTGATGTATGGTGATGCACAGGGGCACGCCTAGATCCACGCGCAGAAAGAGCAGAGGCAGAAGATGCTGATGTTCGCGAGGTTGGTCGTCCACGGGCTGCTATGGCAGACGACAAGGGTTGGGATGGGTTTGATGTGTTGCTTGAATACTCTTTGACATTTCGATGAGAGCTTGAATCGAGGTCGTGCTGCTTGTAAGGGCGGCAGGCAGACCTGTATTTATATTGTATGTGATTTTTTATTTTGTCGTAATTCAATGCAGGTATTGAAAACATGCATACTAGGATGATAGAAGCACAGAAATCCCGGCTGAACCATGGCAAACAGCAAGCTGCAAAGATAGAAGAAGTCGCATTGGTGAAACGTATATTACTGTACTTGTTAGCTTCGAAATGTTATCGTGTGGGTGTTCAGAACAGTAACAAGTTTTACCGAGTTTTATCCAACCTTGGTCCTGGACAGAAAGATTTCGTTCATTTGCAGGTGCCGGGGCCGGGGAATACGTGGAGCGAGGGCGGGGATCTGTCATCTGTCACCTGTGACATCACCATCACCGTTGATCAACACGTCAAGTTACCAGATAGGTATTGGGGCAATAAGTATCGGAGTATAATCACAAGAATCCATGGGTGAGTGCAAGCAGTACTGGGCAGACCTCGAGCGAACCTCGGCAGGGTGTGCCGAGGCCAAGATGCGCCCAGGTCCGCCGAGCAACCTCGGCGCACCCTTGGTTCCAGGGACCTTCTAAATGCAGTGACCCTGCTCAGGCTCCCCGAGCCGAGCAACTCGCAATTGCTGAGACGGAGTTGATGGCAACAATCGCTGATTTACACCAGCGCAAACGTATCTCGGCCTCCGGAATGCCGACTCTCGAGGATTTGGTTGATCCGGAGGATGAGTGCGACATCGGGAACGCTCAATTCAAGGTCCAAACGGATGCGGAAATTGTTGCCGCAGTTTGTTACGAAGAAGCGGTTGCCCGAGGCGATGTGATGGAAGTTGACAGTGAAGAAGAAGGAGGACGAGCCGGAGGGTGAGCCAGATCTTACAACAGCCGAGATGCTTTCTCTTTTCCAGAAGCTGGAGAAAGCCTGCCTCACAAAAGGACAACCCGATCAGAGTATAGCTCTTGCTGATCATCTCCGTCGCTTCCGTGCAAATGTCCAACGGGAGGAGTTTTTGGCTGCAAAACAAGTTACATTGGATGACATGTGGAGAAGGAAGGCTACAATTAGATTCCATGTTGTCTACTTAGCACGAAACCTCCGAACGCGGCCAATTTTTTCGCTGGTCACAATGTCACAAGGTGTCACACTGCGTGACAAATCCGAGAACGCATAAACCTCATCTTCCTCTTTAAAAATTAAGCCATTCTGTCCGTCTGAAGCTTTTTAAACTCCGCTTTTAATCTATCATTCCGGCAGAAGTGGGAGCCGGCGCGAAGCGCCGGCGAGCCCTTGTAATGCATAAGGTTTGGGTGTCCACCGACGTTATGCATTATGACCCAGTCAACTGTACTCGTTTTTGTGAGATGAGCTCTCCTGAGCTCAATTCTCACCTGTTTTCCTTGGGAGTAGGCTCATTTTGTTCGCACTGTGAATGCGGAGGGCATGGCACCTTACAATTTTCTATTAGCACCCTAAGATGCCTTAGTGACTCGAATTTGGCTGCTTTCCCGTGGTTGCATACAGAACGGCTCGCGTACTAGCTATAGTTATCCGATTGACCTATATTTTCAATATGTTACCTCTATGAGTGTTAAGGAGGGCTAGAAATACCCGGATTCTTTATATCACTTGTACTTCAAACGTACAATGTAGAATTTAGTGGAGAATCTGGGACAGGCAAGACGTAAATAGATTTGAAGAAAAGGTCACATTGCCGCGTTTGACCACCCCGCCCTTTAGGGATACAGAGCAGTGAAATTCTAAATGGGCAGTGGCACTATGAAAAGGGAATGACTCTTGCGAGAGTCGAACCTAGGACCTCTTCATATGCCCAAACAAAGCCAAGAGTCTTTAGCTCATGGGCCGACGTCGATACTGCTCTTGCAGCGTCGAAATTCCTCAGGCTGAAGTCATTCCTCGTCCACGCCTCCTACCTGTGGGCAGAGCGAGTGGAACATCTCCACCTTACTGGGACGTCGGAGGTGGATATGGAGATGCCACTGGCAACTGCACGGGGTATTTTGTATCGGGTCCCACAGCAAGACACTAGTCTATAGTGAGGCAGAACATAGAGTCATGAATTCCAAACCCGCGCCTCAAACTTTTGTGATTGTGCTCAAGAATATTTATGAAGGGAGATAAGTATCTATTAAAAAAATTATCACAGGTACATGTACGAATAGGTAGCGAAGTAGGATTCCTGCCAAGAGAGGGCGTCAAGACGCACCATTGGAATATGGGGATTTATAAGCGGGGTGGGTAGGTGTACAGACTGTGGGGTACAGCCGTAGTAGTGCGGAATGCCACCCAAACATGACATGTTGTATTACCATCGCGACGCGTGGCGCACGCATCATGCCAGCATACGTAGGTGGCGGGGGAAGAATGTGGCATGTTGGAAAGGTGCAGTATCTTGCATGTACTCTTGAAGAGGTGGGGTCGGGCGGCACGTTGGCGGGGTGGTGGTACAGAGGAAGGAAGCAAACGTGACGGCCAAACAGCTTGCCACAACTTTTGGTACTCGGTAATGCACCGCAGATTTCAAACTCCGACGATGGCACACAGAGTGGTCACTCAACAGAACTCTTGCTACAGGCACTTTGAAGACGGCCTTGTATGGAGAAATATGCTGGCATGGTCCCTAGATATAGTGTTGTTTTGGCAGATCTGCAATTACTGTCTGTCCCGCCTGAAATGAATATTTTCAGACTTAGAATGCTCAATAGCACTCGATGCGGAGCTTCTATTCCCAATCCGCCAAAACAGGATTTTTCGCAATCATTATCACACATTTCATACTGCCAACTTTTCCGATAGGCGGCACGACGATGGAGTTCTGTTTACACTGCGATGAAAGCAAAAGACCGTAAATAGGGGCGGAACACAGCTAATTTCCAAATGCGGTAATACCATCTTTTCCATCACCGAATTTGGCAGCGTTGCCGAGCACCACAACTTTCGGAGCCCCGGAGGTCACATTTTGATGTTGCCATATTGGGTTTGATATGTGGGGACCAATCTCAAAAGTCATCCTCGTCCTCCCGGACTCCCCCGTGAGCTTTTCATTGGTGAGCGATGGTGGATGAGATGACATGAGCGGCAGGACCGGTCAAACAAACAAAAATAAACACAAGATGAGGGCAAGCTATGGGTTTTACGCCTCAGGAAAGTATGGGTTATGGACATGGGTTTTTACATATTATGGGTTATCAGAGCGATGGGTTAAGACAGCTTTGACTGAGACATAAAGAGATTACCCAAAAAAACCCGACAACTTGGTAGTGTGCCGATGTCCGGTTCGGTCCGGTTTTTTGCTAAAATTTCCGAACCCCGAACCTGACCTGGGTCCGGTTCGGGCAAAATGGGCGAACCCCGAACCGAACATCGGTCCGGTCCACCAAGAGATTCTGAACACCAGTGGAGCCACCGGATGATGTCGTGGCTGGCATAGCCACCGACACCACATGCCGAAATAGCCACCGGTGGCTCCGGATGGCTCTGCGCAAAGCCTCACTTGAAAGCAGTAGCTAAGCAAGTCACTCATCAGCTGAAGGTGCGTTGAATGTTTGAATATGAGAATCGGCACATTGTTTGGTGATGCCTGCATTTGTTTGGATTGGCATGGAGAGCCCTGAGCTTCTTTTCAAAAACACCAGGGCTGTCAAAATAATTTGAAGAGACAGTCTGAACCGGAATTTCGCTGACTATCCTCCCCCCAAGACCCCATCAAAATCCGGCTTAAAATGATTGCACAGTGGCCAAATACTGTTTTGATGCAAAATCTCAGCACATTGTTTGGTGATGGCCTGCATTTGTTTGGATTGGCATGGAGAGCCCTGAGCTCCTTTCAAAGCACCAGGGCTGTCAAAATAAATCTGAAGAGACAGTCTGAACCGGAATTTCGCTGGCTACCTCCCAGCAAGACCCCGTCAAAATCCGGCCTGAAATGATTGCACAGTGGCCAAAATACTGTTTTGGTGCAAAATCTCGGCACATTGTTTGGTGACGGACTGCATTTGTTTGGTGACAGCCTGTATTTGTTTGGATTGACATGGAGAGCCCTGAGTTAAAAGGAGCTCAGGGCTCTCCATGTCAATCCAAACAAATACAGGCTGTCACCAAACAAATGCAGTCCGTCACCAAACAATGTGCCGAGATTTTGCACCAAAACAGTATTTGGCCACTGTGCAATCATTTCAGGCCGGATTTTGACGGGTCTTGCTGGGAGGATAGCCAGCAAAATTCCGGTTCAGACTGTCTCTTCAGATTTATTTTGACGGCCCTGGTGCTTTTGAAAAGGAGCTCAGGGCTCTGGAGGGGCCGTTGACGAGTTTGTACCGTTTTGCAGGCTCTGGAGGGCACTGGGCACGGAGTAGCAAGCCGTGGAGGAGGAGACGAGGGGAGATGATGGGGGAAAACGAAGAAAGAAGTGTCGTACGACATCAAAATCCATCAACATCATTGGTCCTGTTTGGCTGAGTTTGAACGACTTGCGCTCACACTGTTTACCTGATCGCTTGGCAACGGTTGCACCAATTGCCATGATCCTATAGCATTTCGAGTCAGAATTGCTGTGGCTATCCATGCACCAGCACCGTAATTTTCTGCTCAGGCAAGGGCAATCTGTGCATTTGAAAAGTACAATTTTGAGTTCATTAAACCGTCCCATCTCACACTGTTTACCTGATCGCTTGGCAACGGTTGCACCAATTGCCATGATCCTATAGGCATTTCGACTCAGAATTGCTGTGGCTATCCAATGCACCTGGCATCGTAATTTTCTGTTGAGGCACGGGCAAGCTATGCATTTGAAAAGTTCAATTTGCATTGAAATAGCCTCTATATCTGGGTTTGATCTCCTTCTTTTTACTCGATTTTTCGCGGGCATTGCGCATACGAAGAAAGGGATCGTCTGGGTAAAGCACCGTTAGTTTTCACTGGTAATTGGATATTTATACTTGCAACTTGTTGAAAGGTGCCGAATCATATCTCCTGAGTCCTGTCTCATCATCTCTGAATCGGAGCGCTTGGGTTTTTTACTTAAAGGACTCTCCCGACCGGACCTTTGTATCATCATTACTCCAAATAATCGAATTCGGTTGCAACATTGGATTCTGGCCCTGAACTTAGTCAGCCAGTCAAGAATCTCAAGTCTTCTCGGAACTGGTCAGTTCCTGTCCGACGCGTTGGCGACTTAGTCGCAAAGGGTGCGCTACTGGTCCCTTTCCACTTCCACCAGGATGTCAGTGATGACTTTCAAAGGCGAGTCGCCGGTTGGCCTACTAACCATGGTTCTACATGAAGGGAACCAGACAAGCAGCCGGAGGGACACACTCTCCAAATCTTGATGGGTATCACTTGGACGCAATAAATGACAGCCCTCGGTGCATTGCAATGGATGTGGACATGCCATTCAACTACGTTTGGTACAAACGTGGACTTTATGGAAACTGGGCTTCGGGTGAGCTGCTATCCAGCTTACCGCCAGCTGCTTCAATGTCTGAATGCTTCGGCCAATCCACGAGCTGAGTGGATGGAAATGACCGTAAGGACCAGGACTATCCAATTCCACGCCGTCCGCCTCAAATTCAAAGGGGCGTGCCCGAAATTGCTTCAGAAGCATTCCACGTGCTTCAAAATGCCGGGATATACACCAATATTTCCATTTGCACCATTGCACGTGCTTCAAAAGGCCGGGATATACACCAATAGTCCGATTTGAATTCAGTCCGCCGCTCAAAATGCAAACCTTTCCACGTGCTTCAAAATGCCGGGATATACTCACTCGCTGTGGGCAAAAGTGATGGTCGTCCCCATTTTGGTTGTTTGACCTCATCCTGTGGCCGAATCTCTTCAACAAAATTGTGGCATTAGTATTGAGCCGTCTGAAGCTTGTATCCATGGAAAAAACTATATCATACCTGGTTAAATATCTCAAAATAAATAATTTGCTGTTTTCTCAAAAATCAACTTTGTGGAATTTGCAATGCCATCCAAAAGTGGTCATCACAGCATGAAAGGGCTTGCAAAATAATGCATAACCGCACTTTAGTCCAATAGAAATAGAGGCGTATTTGATGTCGCACGGGGCTCTCAAGTTGGCCATCAAACTAGGCTCTCGAGGTCACTTCAGCATTTCTCTATCATGATTTTATAAATTCAAATACTTACCATACTTGGAAGAGGAGCAAGCTTCGCAATGAAGGGGAAGAAGTTACTCGGTATGTGCGGTGAGTAGGCGCAGATGCCAGCCATCTTGAGTCTTGACAGTCGGACTTGGACGAAATTGTGAAGTCAAGTCATTCAACAACTCCGAAGCTACGATGCCGTCATTGTCTCGGGCGATGCGTATCGGACCAATCAGAGCTCGACATGTGTTACTTCGGTTCCATTCGTTGATCAGATGCGCTTCATCGACACTCGCATAGAAATTATTCAAGATATTCCAAATATTTTCACAAGTCAAACAAACCATGCAAAAATATTGAGGCGTTCGAGCGCTACCGAGCCCGCAAAGTGGCCATTTGAGCATTTTCGGCCATTTCGGCCGAGTTTCGGTCAAAATAGCCGTTTTGTGGCCTCCGTAGCGAGTTATCGTTTGGATATTCTTGCATGATTCAACTTGTGGAACTTATGAGAGTACCTCGAACTTGAATTTGAGGCACCCAACTCATCCCTGAAAAAATCCTTGAAGGAGTTGAAAATTGTGTTGAAAACTTTTTACAGATAACGCGGACTTAAGGCGTGGCCGTTTTTTTCTTCCATTTTGGGTCTTTTTGTTT